>FXXK01001540.1:970-42232 GCA_900184695.1 Betula pendula | reverse complement strand
ACACATTATAAAGACAATAAAAATATATACGTGCATTCTTTCAATGAAGGGTTAGATTGAGAAAGATAGGTTAGGAAGTCTTTACCAAATCAAAAGCTGGAGCTCATGGAATGTGTGAGTGGTTCTTGACATGCTTTTTATAACAGGTTTCGTAACATTTTGCAAGTTCAAAGAAACGTCCTTTGTTTTTTTTTGGGGGGGCAATCCCTTATGCACCTTTCAATGGTTGAATCCACAAGTTCCACTTTATGAATTTTGAGGCAGGCTAAAAAACTAAAAAAGAGGCAATTAGCATGTAACAATTTGTCGTTAAACTTTTTCATATCTGACTATCTTCAAAACTTTTTGTAAAGCAAGCACGCCATAATTGCTCTTGCTCCTCGGGCTCGGGCTTCGGTTTGTCAAGCTCTAGCTCTTGATGGCCTAGCTTTTGAGATTTGTCAAGTCCAAAGAAGTTAGGAAGTGTAATGGGAATTGAAGGAGCGAAAGACATTGGGGCAAGCTTATTAGCTTGTATTTTAACCATAATAAGGATTTGCAATACTATCATAACCACCATAAGTTTTCTAATACATTTTCTAGCCATTTCTTTTCTCCAATATTAGATGGAAAGGCTTAAAAGTGTTTAACCCTTTATATACAATTGATTGATTAAACACACTTAGGATAAAGATAATTTAGTAAAAAAATAATTATTTTTCTTGCATTAGTTTTATTCAAACAAGTGTTGTTTAACAGTTGGCATTTTTGGAAGTATAATTTTATTAGTTGAGTAATTAATAATTAACATGATCACATAAATATAGGCTTTTAGATTGGAATAGATGTACTGCTCTAATGCTTAAGCACCGCAAAAAAAATTTGTTTTTTTATTTTTTTTCAAATGAATTATTTACAAAGGGTACGTTTTATAGAAGAACAAAATGGTATTTCAGATTATGAAGAGATGTTTGAAGATAATAGAATACAAATTTATTTAAATGGGGAGTTTTTTTGTATATCCATGGTGTAATTAGAGGATTTAATGAAATTAATCCTGTAAATGAGCAAGTGGAATAATATGACAAAAGGTAAAAGTAAGAAAAAAATACTTGAAAATATTCTGTAAAAAGTCATTTTTCACGCTTGGCGTTTGAATGGTGGCTTTCTGTCAAACGGGTGCCTTAGTAGTTGTTGTAATTTCCCGTTTGCAATTCGTTCGAACGACCCTGGTAGTAGGACTGATTCGCTCCTCATCCTCACCTTGTCCAACGAGCTTGTTACTGTTTAGTCAGTAACTCCCGTTTGCTGTTCGTTCTCATCCCATCTGAATGAACCTTGTTACTATTTAGTCTATTACTCTTGTTCGCAGCTTGTCCTCTATTGGTCGGGATGAACATTTACTGTGTGGCATTCGAATGGCTTAGTTTGTTGTTCGGAGGGCAGTGTACAGTATTGCACTATAAATAGCTGAAATACTATTTTTTAGCTCATTTTCTCACATTTTCTCATTTCCAACGGTCTGAGCTCTCTCCTCTCTCCTAGGGTTTCATCTAAACCCTAAGATTGTGATTTCTAGCACCGAAAATACGTTCCTTGGTGTTAGATTATCGTTTCTACGGTTCGTTTAAGATAAATTCTCAAACCTATGATTATTCTCTCAAGATTGAGCTACACACTTTGCATGTTGCTTAATCTTGGTTATTTGTCTTAGGATTTGGTATATTTAGAAGTTTACATGTTGAATCAAAGTTTCGAGAGCCGAGACTTCGCATCTTTGAAGTAGGTGTTAAATTTACTTATGTGTAATTGAGTTTAGTTGTAGTTTTGCATGTTAACTGTGGATAATTTCTATGAGTTAACTTTTGTAGCTTATGAGTTCGTATTTCGTGTTTTGTTAAGCTACAGGTCATTATGGGTTTTTGTGCATGTGAGATGGCGAGCACTTATGTGTACTTAGAATTGTATTTTGAGTTATGGATGAAGTTTTAAGTTCACATGCAATGTTTTATTACAACTTCTTAAGGCCGGGCTATGTATTGATGTCATTTTTGTTAAGCAACAAGCGGAATTAGGTGAGTATTTTACTTACTGAAAACAAGATATTATTTTTATGCTTTCATAGGTTTTATAAATGTTATAGATGTATTATAAATGCTAAATATGTTAAGCTTATGTCAAGATTGAGCTGATATCTTATATTGTGTTGATGAGATTATGATATTACATTAATACCTTAATTATGTTGAGATAAATATTTGATGAATGATGATTTGTTAAAGTATGAAATGAAGTTAAATGTAGCATGAACATGTACGAAAGGAAAATGAAATATTTTATAGCATGATCATGAAAATGCGAGGAAATGTATAAGAGACTAAATGAATTGACACAAATCCCAGCATCATTATTGGGGATTATGCCCTAAATTCCAAGTTGTAACATGTTGACATTATAGTTTGTTATGAATAAATTATTATTTATTCACTGATTAAATATTTGAGCATATATCATATAATCTTTTGTATAATCTTTTATGATTATCCCTATACAAAAGGTCCAGAGATTATATTGAATATGGTCTATGGGTATGAGCAGTGGTTTCTATCACACAAGGTCTAAGACCATAACCCTAGTATTCTAAAATTTATTTGTCCTCAGTCGGCAATGAATTTAGGCATTCCATTGGCAAGACTGTCACACATCAATTGTGTGATTTACCTTAATCCGGCGAAGAGGATTCTTCTGGTTGATATAGTAGGTGTATAAGACAGTATACACTGAACGGATCGAGAGTTGTCTTTCTAGAAAATACTGTCTTTAGGAAAAAAAAAATTAACTCTCAAACTACTTATACTCATGATTCTAAATTCTGAGAGAAAGTGGACTCAGATGTCAAGTGTAGTCACTTTGATGCATTATAAAGTGAGATCATAAATGTGGTCAACATCATCTATGTGTTAGTTGATCACATGTCCTTTTAATAAAACAGGACAAGAAATCTTCCATTTAATAAGATTTTTTATACAAGATTATTCTCAGTCTCTGGTCAGAGCATTTTGGAAAGAGAATTCCAAAATAGATTTTCTAGTGAAAGGAGTATTCACAGGAGAAAGAATAATAAGGATAAAAATCTGGTACACAAGAAATAAGATGTAGACAATATAGTATCACAGTCCTAATTATGCTACGAAGGATTTCATGGAGAAATCATACTCAACCATAAGTGAGTCGAAGCGAACTTTGTTGATTTAATCAATAATAAATTCTAAAGTGCAATTACAATTGTTTAGTGGAATCAATTGTAATTAATAGTGATTTGGGGTAGTCGGATACTATTTTAGCTAGATTTATTTTTCCCTTCAAGTCACTTACCAAGCTATTGTAAATTAACCAAAGACATGCTTTTATTTATTTATTAGACATGTTTTTTATTTTTTAAAACATGGACTTATTTATTAAGAAGGTTGTTTTAATTTATTAAAAACATGGGCCAAGTAAAAACTATGCAGAAATTGCAAGAGAGAGATATTGGGCTTTGGGATAAAACCCAAGTTAGTACATATAGGAAAACTGATGTAGCGTGACGTCGTGGGTTGCAAAGACAAACAACAAATAATTCACAACTTTTCTCGAAACCAAGAGCCTATGAAGGATTCAATGCAAGTATAAGAGAAAACCCAAACTCTGAGGATTTCTTATTGATAACTGATTAAAACGAAATTCAACTCCCTTATTACAATTCAAGTTACATATTTATAAAAATACGATTACTTGGAGCCAAAGTAAAACTAAGCCTATAAAGGAAAACTGCAATCAAATAAAAACCTAATTAATGAGATAAAATCTTCGGTCAGATCAAATTCTAATTAATGAGCATAATTATTAGGATAAAATCTGTCTGATTATTTAAATAAAATCTTCATTAATTTCACCAGCTAGAGAATAAATCCACTCTTTTGGAAGCTTCATCATTAATGTGCTAGATTCTCGGATATTTGTTTTTAATACACCAGTCAATCGATCTTGTCGATCGGTTTGTTAATCCAATCACTTGCTCCATATCCAATCTGTACCATCCAATCCCGATCGCTTGCTCTATATCTGATCGTTGCCATTCAATCGCTCTGATCTTTACCGTTCGATCCCGATCGCTTGCTCTATATCTGATAGTTGCCATCCGTTCACTTCTTGGCTCAACACTTACATCCGCACATATCTTCTTTAGGAAAGTGCATGCGTCCCGATCTACATAAAAAACGCATGGGCTAGGGAAATAGTCCTTGGCCCCATGCGTCAATCATAGTCTAGGAGACAGTTAAAAAATGCATGGGCTAGGGAATAATCCTTGGCCCTATGCACCACTTTTCAAGGAGGTAGATGTTAGGGCTTTTTAAAACCTTAGTCGTCTTACTACTTGTCCCACATTGCTTATTTTACGCATCTCTTAGTTTTTCAAAGTAAATAAATAGAGGTCTCTGTAGTTCTAACAGATCACTCAACTCCAATAATAGTTCTTTTAGCTTTTCCTAAAAACTAAAAGTTTTTCTAAGTGAATTCTTGGAAAAAAAAAAAATAGGAGGGGGTGGCTCATGCACCCCCTTTGGGCAAATGGGGGTGGCCAGCCACCCCCAAAGAGGACAAAGGGGGTAGTCGAGCCACCCCCAAGAGCCCTTGAGAGTGGCTCGGCCACCCTCGTTTCGCCTGGGGTGCTTTCGGCCACCTTAGGTCGGCCGGTCTGGGAGTGGCTGAACCACCACCATGACTCTTGGGGTGTTTCGGCCACCCCATGCACATCCAAAAGAAGAACAAGAAGAAGAAAAAAAGCTTGGGTTTGGCCCTTGGTGGTGGCTCAAATTTGTTCACTCTTTTTCTTCTCTTTGCGTACAAAGCAGTGGCTAATGCCATTGTGTTACGTGAATAAATTTTTAAACTCGTAACCGGATAGATTAATAGGTTTGTTGAATGTACTTAAAACTTTTGATAAACACAAGATTTAAGAATAATTTCTACATACCATCTTTATTAATTGAACATCATTAAATAACAATACAATGGAAAGATAAAAATATAAAACGAAACAACTAACTAATGGATAACAATTGAAGATTACTCTCCTTATTTAATTAAACTACTACTACTACTACTTTAGGATAAGTTACTGCAAAGATAATTTTAAGAGCTACTGCAAAGATAACTTTAAGAACTTCATGGGATACGTGCTTGTGAGTGGTCTCTTGTCATGCCACTGTCTTCTACGGGCCGTAGAATTCTACTTTTATAACACGCTGCTGAGCTTATTAAAGGGTAACCCCTTCTTAAAGAGCTTGGTGTTTTTCTGCAATCTACTCATACGATCTACTGTAATAATTCCAATGTTAACTACTTAACATCTAATCCTGTATTCTATTATCAAATGAAATACATTGAAATTAATTATCATTTTGTTTGAGACCGAGTTTATGCAAAAGCTCTCCATGTTCGTTTTTTTGTCAAGCAATTAAAGACCAGATCACTGATATACTCACAAAGCCTCTGGCCGCTGCCAAATTTTTTATTCATTAAAGTGCCAATTAATCTCAACGTTTCTGTTCCACCGCTGCGCAGAGATTGAGGGGGCCGGGGCTTTTGAAGCATTTGTCAAAGACTCTCAAAATAAGTCAACAAACGTATCCAAGAGTTCCAAACAAAT
The DNA here is from genome assembly GCA_900184695.1 of Betula pendula. Lineage (NCBI taxonomy): Eukaryota > Viridiplantae > Streptophyta > Magnoliopsida > Fagales > Betulaceae > Betula > Betula pendula. The sequence continues at coordinate 36,561 of FXXK01001540.1, read as the reverse complement.
CAAGCAATCCAACTGTACAGGTAAACAGCAGCAGATCTTGTAATCCAACTGTATAGATAAGTTACAGCAGCCCAGCAGATCTTGTACTCAGATGTAGAGTTTGTACGTGTAGTACAGCTTTTGTATTTGTGTAGAATTAACAGATCAGTTTGTAAATGTAAATGATGGAGTTATCTCGTAATAAAAAAATCTATAAATGCAGTGAACAACCACGAGTACCGTGGGGTTATTCCACACAATTTCATTGTCTAGCATTTAGTCGTTTAACTGGATAGGCTTCGAATTAATTCTCTTTCTTTAAGTCTAGTTATGTTAGGGCTAGCAATTTTTGCTATGACTCATGAACCCGATATGAACCCAACATAAAATTATGTACAGGATTAGGGTTGAAGAATCTGACTTGTTTAATTAAATGGGTCGGGTTATGGTTAACCTATATAATCTTATATACATGCTTCGGCACGGCCTGAACTCGATACGCAACATAATGTGATGCAATGTGACATCGTGGGTCGCAAAGACAAACAACAAATAATTCACAACTCTTCTTGAAATCAAGAACCGCCTATTAAGGATTCAAAGGAAACATAAGATAAAACTCAAACTCTGAGTATTTCTTATTAATAATTGATCAAAACAAAATTCAACTCCCTTATTACAACTCAAGCTACATATTTATAATAACACGATTACTTGGGGCCCAAAGTAAAACTTAAACCTATTAAGGAAATTCCTACAATAATAAAAGAAAATTACAATCAAATCAAATACCTAATTAACGAAATAAAATCTTCAATCAAATCAAATCCTAATTAATGAACGTAATTAATAGAATATAATTTATCTGATTGCTCAAATAAAATCTCCATTAAATTCGCTAGCTAGAGAGTACGTTCACTCTTCTGGAAGCTTTATCATTAATACGCTAGATTCTCAAATCTTTGTCTTTAATGCGCTAGCCGAACAATCTTTCCTTATCTTATCACTAACATCTTGTTGATCGGTTTGCCATTCCAATCGCTAGGTCCTCTCGGAAGCTGATCTACATCATAATGGCAATCAATTTTTTCATGACCGCGAACCCGACACGAACTCAATAGAAAATTAAAGGGTTAGGATTGAGGGATTTGACTCGTTTAATTAAATGAATCGGGTTAGAGTTGACCTATATAGTTTTATACCCATACCTTAGAGTCTGTTTGGAATTGCGTTAATAAGCTTAAAAAGTATTTTTAGTATGTAAAAAGCTGTGCCAAACAAAAAGTTGGTTTGTTTGATGAAAAAATTTCAAAAGTACTTCTTTGACATTGTTACGTATTTTTGAAAAATGCTTTAAAATGAAGTTATTTCTTCTAAAAATCTATTTTTTGTTTTAAAAGCTTTATTTCTCAACACAATAACATGCTCTTAGCGCATAAAAAAATGTGCCAAGCAAAAATATGTCCATTTGGTTAAAAAAAGAAAAACCTTAAAAAACACTCTTGACTTTTTTTTTTTGTTCTAAAAAGGTTAAGAACTGTGTTTTGAGTGAAGCTTAAAAATAAAACTTTTTCTAAAAAGTTATTTCAGACATTTTTTTATACACAAACTATATTTTCAACGCAATCACAAACAGTTAGTCTTTCTTTAGTTTGGTTTGGCTTTGTGGGCTTGGTTTGCTGGATTTCCTTGCTAGCTATTTCCATTCTTTTACACCTTGTTGGTACGGTGGCTTGCGGTTTGTGGGAGCTAGGGCTTTGCATGGGCCTCTCCTTTTTATAGTTTTTTCTTCTCAATAAGTACTTAAAACAAAAAGTGCAAATCAATGATGATAATGTATAGTGTGTGCAATTCTGATCAAATCTAAGGTTTGAATTTTTTTTTAATGCAAACAATGTCTTGGGACTATGGCTGTTGGAGAAGTCAAAATTTTACTCGATCCGTGTGAAGATAGCGTTTTGCATGAATCCGAGATTTATCCGACATGATGAGTCACTTCATGAAGTAAGAGCATTCTCATCCGGCTCCCTACTATAGGGATATCTTTATAGTAGGGAGCCAAAATGGATTTTTGACCATTTTATTGCTCACATCCGGCTCCCTACTTTGAAGAAAAAAGTAGAGAGCATGAAATGGCTCCCTACTAGTAGGGAGTCATTTCACTCTCTACTCTTTTTTTTTGTAATAAATATTAGTTTCTCTCTCCTACTATTTAATTTTTCTAATTTTATTTGTTTTTCCTTTTTAGAGAAAGAATTAATTTTTTTTTAAAATATTAATATTTAAATGAAAAAGTCAAAGTGGATCCCTAAAGTAGGGAGCCGTATGTAGGTGTTTAGAAACAATGGCTCTCTAAAATAGAAAAAACTGATTTTACTCCTTACTTTGAGGATAAAAATAGGAAGCCGGATGAGAATGCTCTAACACTGCACGCCTTAAAAAGGTTATTTGTCATAAAAAAAATGATTAAAAAAAAAAACGTATAAATACGTGAGTGAGATTATTGCAAAGACAAAAACCACTTTTTTTAGAGAGAGGATGAGATCTATTTATGAGCAATTATTATGGGGTTGAGTCACAACAATCTGAGAGGATTCTTTAAATCCAAGGCAATTAAATGAGATATAGTTTTGCGAATCCCTCTTCCCTATATAATCTAGCAGCTCCGCGATAAGTGTTATCACAACCAACACAAAGATGGTAGCACCAAAGCTTCATCTCTTTGCTTTTCTTCTCCTTTTCGTCCTACTATTTTCTCATCATTCCGTAGGAGACCCCGTTGGTATCTCTCTATCTCTCTCTCTCTCACGCACATATACACACACGCATGAGTAAACGTGTATATATATATATATATATATCACAACAGATTCATAAATGTCATTGTTATTATATTGTCTAGTTTTGACGAATCAAATATTCTCTGTATATATGTAGAATCAGATCTCTGTAATTTTGATGATGATGGGGATTTGGATTTCTTATCCAACAACAAAAATGATGACGAAAGCTGCCATTTTACTGGTACTTGCACCACCGCAGTAGACTGTGGCCATCAATGTGGAGCCCTCGGGCATAACCCTAATGCTGTTAAATGTATTCTTCACTTTGCAGGGGAGTATCGTTGTTGTTGTATTAAGTCTCGTAAAGAAGAGTGAGTAGTTTATAATAAATAAATAAATAAATAAAAATCAATCTATAATAAGTAATATGTTGTTCGACTTTTTCTTTGGGATGAGAAAGTGTTTGTATATAACTTTCTATGTTACAAATTTTCGTTCTTAAATATTTGGTTTTCTGATGAATCGTGTTAGCTAGGCGATGGATCGTCGCGGGGCCAAAAAATCCTTAGTGTAAGGCCCAAATTAAAAATGTGACAAACAAAATTGAAAACAAAAATGAAGTAATTTATCACACAATATGTATATCACAAAAAATATATGCCAAAATTGATATATTAACAATGTAACATGTCAGCACTAATACAAAAATATAGGAATACATAAAGTGTCTAAAATTGCAGTCTATGATCTCTTAGAGAAGCAAAATCATCAAGTATCGAATCTGAAATGAAGCTCTCAGCAATTTTCCTTTTAATATAGACAACTAAATTATTTGTAAGAGATTCATCCTCAATTTTGTTGAGAAGTCTTGTTTTAATAACTTTCATAGCAGAAAATGTTCTTTTAGTAGTTGTTGTAGATACTGGAGGAGTCAAAACAAGGCGAATCAATCTACCAATAAGATAATATGTCTTTGATTTTTCTGTCTTTGCCAATTTTCGACATAATTCTGCAATAAAAGACAAATTTTGTAATTCCGAATTATTAAGCACATCAAGTTGAAAATGCTTTAATTGAAATCTCAATTAATTTTGTCTTGCTCTAAAAAATCAAGAGAATAATATTTATCCACAAAATTACATATATCATCAACTTTAAATGATTTATAAACATCATTTGGATCCAAAGCTAAGCTAAGTGTCAAAAGTTACATCGCCCTCTCACCAAACCTACTATCGAATTCTTGCAATTAAAAATTTATGGTAGCATTGAATATGTCAAAATAATAATGATGCTACACTATAATGTGATTCCGTTAATTAAAACATCGACGTTCAATATAACGAGCACTCAAATCTAGAATGCCAATTTCAAATTTCTTGAAGAAAGAAATGACGTCCTCAAGCAAATTATCCTAACCATCATCTCTCAACTTTTGGATAAGTTTTTTTGCAATAGAAACTGAATAAATAGCATTAAAATGTCTTGAGATTTTTGTTGCAAAGCTTGATAAAGAATATCAGTAATACCCATGATTTCTTTCATTAAATGTAAACTAAATATGAATCCAAAAAATATATTCATTTTATAAGCAGCATTAGCATCCCTGCGTTGAGAGTAAATGACTCCTTATAACTTTTTCAAGTACTTAACAAATAGCACCAAACATTCTTATTAGACTACAAATAGAATAAAAATGAGAACCCCAACGAGAATCATAGTTCGTTTTAAAGTGCCAATTTGTTTAGTTTTTTTTTTTTTTTTTTTTTTTTTTTTTTTTTTTCAGTTTCAAGTTCATTAATAGCTAGCATATATGCAATTTGTACTGCTTGTGCATATTGTAATTCATCGTGATGTTCACATGAGGCACCAACCACATTGATAGTAAAATTCAAATTTGTAAAAAACTCATGAACAGAAACCACCTCTCTAAATATGCAGCAACTAATGCTAATTGTAACCGATAAGCAAAATAATAAACATAGTATGCACAATAACAATCATTCAGAAATAATGCATGCAATCATTTCCATTCACTACGTATATTACTAGCACCATCATACCATTGTCCACGAATATTTTGAATATCAAGATAATTACGAGAAAGAACATTAGATATTTTATTCTTTAGAGTCAATACCGATGTATCTTTAACATGAACAATATCAAAGAAGCATTCTTGTATAAAACCATCTTTGTTAACAAATCTCAAAACAATAGCCATTTGTTCTATTTAGACTCATCTTGCGCTTTATCAACAATAATGCAAAATTTAGAGTCTCCAATATCTTCACGAATTTTATTTCGCACTTTACTTGCAATAACTTGCAAAATCTCTTTTTGAATTGTATGTGAAGTATACTTTGCAAATTTAGGAGCATTTTCCAAAACTAGATTTGCAACTTTATCATTATATGATGCCAAAAGTTTAATCATCTCAAGAATATTACCTCGATTTTTTGAATCTTGTGTCTTATCATGACCTCTAAAAGCACATCCTTGAAATGTGAGCCATCTAACAACATCAATAAAAGTTTTTACTCGTAGTCGATTATTTAGAATTTGATTGGTACTTTGTACATTCAATACGCTATTCATATGTTGTAATTGTTTTAACAAATCCTCACAATATTTCACCGCATTATTATGCGGTGAACAAGGATCTTCCCCCATATGAGTCAAAAAGGCACATTTTTTTCACCATTAATCTTTTTTCAATTTCTAAATTCCTTAATAGTAAATACATCCCATCTAGGACGTCTAGCTGCTTTCAAAGTAAAAAGAAACATGGTAGACAATATGCGGCATCTATAGTAGGAGAATTCTCAAGCCAAGATGAAAATTGTATGAACCAAAGCTTGAAAATGGCGAGGATGCTTTTTTTTATCCAGAAAATGGGTATTTTGAACGATGAAACTGATATGAACGAGCTTTCAAATATGCACGTCTTATTTTATCTCGTTGATTGACTGGATAATCCCATATCAGAATACGTAATCCTGGATCTCGTTCTATAAAAAACATTTTCTTCATTAACATCAAGTGTGGAAGATTTAAAAGGAATTTCTTGGGTTGCTATAACTAGAGATTCGGAATGATGTGCTTCAGCTTCAACCCTTTGAGATTTAAAAGGACGCTCTTGGAGATTTGAAGTTTCAGCATTAAAATCCCAATGGTGTATTACTTTCTCGAATGTCAGCTTCTTTTTTTTTGAAGAATGAATTAATAGTTTAAAACTTCGACATGATTTATAAACCTAAATTTTTCAAATTAAATTACAACCCTATAAAAGACAATTGAAGTTGATAAACAACAAAATAAACAATTATATAATAGAAACAATTATATATATATAGTCTAAATATAAATAATTATGCATGCAATAAGTCATATATGGCTAAAATTCTCAATTTTTTGCTTTATTTATGAACACTTTTATAGTTTATCGTGGAAAAGCCAGGGTCATGAAGGAATTAAGAATAACTAAATAACATTAAGTGAAGAAATATACCAGTAAAAAGTCACCTAATACTGCCTCCGTGTGAAGCTTCGTCAAAATCTCAAGAAGAAGATGAACTAAAAAGCGGCCTATGCAAAAAACGACCATTAGAATTTAAAAACAAAAATTTACGTGTATAAAATAGAATTATTCTTATTTATTTTTGTTTTTTCTTTGCTTGTATTTATTAGTTTAATTTATTAAGTATATATAATAAAATAAAANCTCTTCTTTTGTATGTTAGACTCAGCAATGTTTCTTCTTTAATTTCTAGGGTTGGCAAAACGGGTTGGCGAGTCGGGTTCGGGTCAACCCGCTTGACCCGCCAACCTATTAACATATACCTGAACACGACCCGTTTAATAAACGGGTTTAACACGAAAAACCCGTCAACCCGTTTGGTTGACGGGTAGTGTCTTGCGGATCGAGTTTGCCCGACCCGCGACCCACAAATCAACCACCACAGTCCCAACCACAGAGAGAGAATTGGAGAGTCAGAGACGGCGTCTCGCCGTGAGGAGAGACGGCGTCTCGCCGTGAGGAGAGACGGCGTCTCGCCGTGAGGTGAGACAGAGAAGGAATGAGGGAGAGAGAGACCGAGACGGAGAGAGAGAAATACCGCCGGGATTATCAACGGAGAGGCCGTGAGAGAGGGAGGTCGTGCGGCCGTGGCCCGTCTGAGAGAACTGGGCGGCCGTGAGAGAGAGAGAGGGAGATCGCCAGACCGGGCGTCGGCGGCCGTGAGAGAGAGAGGGAGATCGAGAGAGATGGACTCGCCGTCGGCTCAGTCTTGACCGGAGATGGAGATAGGGAGGGAGGCTGGGAGTTGAGCTCGGCGGCGTCACGGCGTGAGAGACGAAAGAGAGAAACTGAGACCGCTGAGAGTGGAGAGAGAACGCGTGAGAGAGAAGGAGGAGAGAAACTGAGAGTGAGAGAAGTGAAAGAGACGGGTCATACCGTCTGAAGACTGAAGCTTTAGGTTTTTAGTTTAAAAAAAAAAAAAAAAAAAAAAAGGAGAAAAGTTAACGGGTCAGACGGGTCAACCCGTTAACTCACGGGTCATAAACGGTTTACCCGTTTGACCCGGTAACCCGTTAAGCTAAACTCAAACCCCGGTTTTTTCGTGTCGTGTTGTGTCGGGTTCGCGGGTCGTGTCAAAAATTGTCACCCCTATTAATTTCATTGCGCTGGTTGTTTTGAGAAGTCAGAAGTCGTCGTGTCCTCCTTTTGCTCAATTTCATTGCGCCGTTGTGATATTTGTTCATTAAAATAAAAACCTGCAACCCTATTTACTTCTACGTTGGCCGTGGCTAACAAAGACTGACTTGAGACTTTATTTTTACACTGAAAATTGATGCCAGCCACTTAAATACAAAACAAAAGATAAAAAATAAATAAATGAATAAAAAATAAAAATAAAACATGTAGGGGCCCAATCTTATATTCTGTCCAAATTCTTCCCTAAAGTCAATTTTTTTAAAAAAAAAAAAAAAATTGCAGGGGCCCTAACTCATGTTGGTCTCCAAGACCATCCGCCATTGGCGACGGTGCTGCGTATACCATGGGTTGCACATGGTGTCTGTGGCAACAACCATTGTACGCCGCATTGTGGCTACGGGGTGGACATAACGTCAATGTCTTCAGCCTCCGGACACAGAAAAGCCAATTTCATTTCATTCTTAATTCTTGTCACAGAGAGAGAGAGAGAGAAAGAGGGGAGATGAAATTTTATGAACTTTTGCACGATGAAATAATAGGCGTCGCTCTACCGGTGACAAAATCCAAACAGTTTGATCAATCTTTCAATTGTATCATGCACGATTGATCGAACTAGTGCACCAGAATGTTACAGAGTTCAATTGATTGTAACATGGTTGATCGGACTACTGCACTAGGATGATGCAAAACCTAAAGAGCTTGATCGATCTTTTGATCGTGTCAGAATCGGTCAAAGTAGTGCACCAAATTGATAGAAAATCCAATGAGTTTGATTGATCCTTTAATTGTATCACGTATAGCACACACACGTGTATGTGTATGAGACCTATAAATCATAATATATTTACATATATGTTTACATATATTGATTTAATGAAGAATAAAATACAAATAAAATTAATATTTATATATTATAGTTATAAATAATATAATATATTAACAATCTATAAGTGTAGAGGTATAATGTATAAGTAGGTACTAACCTACATAAGTATAAGTGCATTAACACTGTACATAAACATAGTATGCTAATTGTATAGTTACTTACATATAGTATGTTACAAGCCTGCGAAATAGACTGTGTAATAGGACCTTGGACAGGGTACGTGTCCTGCGTGCCCTCTTTATGGTTACATTGAAGTTGTTAAAGAGACCTCAAATCTCACATCACAAGCGTTAATTTTCTGAATAATTATTTGCCCTCTTTATTGCAATATTGCTCCTTAAATAGAGGTTACAAAAGACTCCAATTAGGGTTAGGAATTGAAATCCCAACTTAACTAGGACTAGGATATGTGAATCTCCTTATATAGGAATATCTCACAATTTATTACATGACATGGACTCTACTAATAAGGAAATACCTTAAGGGTTAATTCCCTGCTTATTACGTAGATGACTCAACTATAATTAATATATGACTAGGGTAGATAGCAACACTTAGAGATCAATTGGGAGAGGATCGTAACATAGTATGTCAATTCTATAGAAATATAAGTGTATACGTATATACATACATTTAGTATATTGTTTATAAGGTGTATGCTTACATAATATGTCCATATATGCTGCAACAGTATTCTACATAGATTTTTTGTAAAATTATATTTGAGCTGAACCAAGTTTAGGGTTTTTAGACCCGGTTCGAGCTCGAGTCGAATTTTGAAAGTATGTTTGAATTCGGCTTATTAAGAGTCAAGCTCAAACTCAGTTAAGTTAACAAGCCAAGCCTCTAATCGAACTCGAGTCACTCGAGCTCAATTGAAGCGACAAGGATCCCAACCCTCGATCGTAGTAGGAAATGAAACTAGTGGTTGTTTTGGAGAAATGAAGCGTTGGTGAGTTGCTGTGAGAAGTTGGTTAGGTAATGGGTAGGCTGGAAGGGCATTCTCTTTACCTCTATAGCGTTTCATGCATTTTCTCGAAAACCAAACGGGGTTTTAGAGTGAACAGACTCATAGGAATGAGAGTATGAGAGAGTTTCTGAAGAATTTGATAAGAAAATGCCTTCTTCTTTGCGCTTCTACAACGCTCCGAGAGACGTACTGGAGCTATTAATTACTATCATGCTGTGAATTAGACGCTGATTGAAGAAAAGACTCGGGCTTGAACAATTTCAGATGCTTCTCTAAGAGAAGACTCTAATTTGAACAATTTGGATTGAATTTGATAGAAGACAAGGCTGTTAATTAGAAGTTAATTTTATTCCTCATTTCTATAACAATTTTAGAAGCTTCTCGAGACTATCAATTTGTTAATAAATATTTCTATGACTCTATAAGTCTATGATGATTTCACTTCTCGAGATATCAAAATGTCAAGTTGTCAATCAATGCTTAAATACGGTGCAGTACTTACTACTTAGAATTAAATGCCTGTTTGGTATACGTGAAAATGATATTCATCAAATGGCCACATTGATTTTAAAAAGTATTACATGTGATATTTACTGTAAATTTAAATGCTGACTTGCACTTTTTATTCAGGTTTCGTCTTTTTTGTTTTCAACGAAAATTCATGTCAAGCCAACCATCAACTGACATGTGTCTCATATTTTTTAAAAATTAAAACATTCAAAAAAAAAATAAAAATAAAAATCTTTTAAAAAAACATTAATTTTTTTTTTAAAAAAAATATGGAGCCACCCCTTTTGGCATCGACAGAGAGGTTCAAGAGGAAGCGTAGGTGGGTGAGGTTGGGTAAGAGCGTGCCAGAGTGGTTTAGCTCTGGGAGGTCTAGGGTGGTTACGTGACATGCGCCCCCATTTTGACCAAAAAGGATGGCAACAGCCCCAGTTTATTGAAAAAGGGGAAAAAAAAAAAGTCAAAAAAAAAAATCAGTTGAAGAAAAGAAAAAATAAAAAGGAGGGGGGTCTAATTGCCCATATTTTTGCCCTTTGTTAGCTCAATTTTTTTGGCCTTTGTGATATTGTTTGAAGATCAAGGCCCATAGTTGGCTTCATTTCAACCCTTTGTCGGCTTTCTTTTTGGCCCATAGTTGGCCTAATTTTTTGCCTTTGTGCTACAGTTTGAAGACCCAAGCTCATTTAAGGTTCATAGTTAGCTTCATTTCAGCCCTTTAATGACTCTCATTTTGGCTCATAGTTAGCTATTTTTTGGCCTATTGTTGCTAAAGGCTCATCTTTAGTCACTGCCACCGGTCACCACCAACTCTAGCAAGTTTATAGCCACCATCTCTGGCCTCCGTTGCCGACTGATATAGTTTACAAAAAAAATAAAAAAATAAAACTCAAGCTTTCAAAATCTTCTACCTTGAGTTTGCAGGGATGTTAGAATATATGACGAGATTTGATTGTAATTGTTTTTATTGTAATCATATTTGATGGTAATCAGATTTTATAGTAATCATATCTGATTGACTGATTACCATACTTATTTACATCAATTCTCTTATAAATATAAGTCTTTTGTATTGTAAATATTATCAAGTGAATAAAAATAGAATGTAGTCATTTGAGCTTTATCCTATTGATATAGGTTATAAACCGAACCGTGTAAATTCTGTCTCTATTTATCTTTATTCCGCTTTGCCTTTTAATCTCCTTTGACATTATATTTTCTTTCACCACAATCAATTAATAAAGACTATGCAAAGAATAATCCTTAAATCTTGCGTTCGTCAAAAGGTCTAAATTCTCTTAAAACTTAACAATCTATTACGTTACGTGTTTAAGAAATTATTCACGCTTTGCTCTTCAAAGTCCAACAACTCTATCAAGCAGTAGCTTGATGTTATGATTATTCAACCATTTGCATTAAACAAAATTAATAAATTAATTTTTTTTTTTATAAAAAAGTGATGATTTTTAAAATTAGGCATAGGTGAAAGGGCATATAAAGAGTCGGGTTTTTGGCATACTAGGCTTATTCTCATCATCACCAAGGATTGAAAATTTGTTCCCTTTTTATCCACAACTTCAATTGCTTGCACACACTATTCAAAGATTCCTTGTTGGAATATAGAAGAGAACAAAAGAGCAATCACATCTTGTAATGCCCCAATGATTTAACAAGTTTAGGGTTTATTTTTGAGCTTTGGATGCCCATAGAACGTTTGAAGAATTCTATGGAATGTTGAGTATGCTCATGAAACGCTTGATGGTGAGTATCAAACGCTCGATACATGTCCTGATGCACTGATTCACGTAAAAACTTTCGATCGATGTGCATGTCAAACAGTATCAAACATTGTACTTTTATGAAACGTTCGATGTTCTTTTATCAAATATTCGATACTTTTATCAAACATTCAATGGAAACCCTAGGACCGTTCGGTAATAGTACATAGAACGTTCGATATCGTACATAGAACGTTCGATAAACCTAAAAATTCAGCAGTCCTTAACCAGACGTTCTAGCTCTATAAATACAACTCCTTCCCCCTCTTTGCACTGTTCATTCGTGCTTGGGAGACCAGAGAGCCTTGTGAGTGTGTGAGGGAGAGTGTTGGAGAAGGAGAAGGCTTTTTGGCTTGAGAGGTACCTATCTGTGTCTAATTCGTTTTCTTTGTTGTTATTTGCTTATTGTTATCTGATAAGTGATAAATGTTACACATTCAAGCCTCTTAATTTACATATGTTAATCTTTTAGTTTCATTATAATATGATGTTTTGTATTATTTTTGTATTTTCCTTTATTTTGTAGGTTTTAGAAGAAAAGAAATTAATTCCATCAACTTGGACTTAAAACACATGAACTGTGCAAAGCTGATGACCATTTGACCTTTGTGTACTATTTTGGTCATAACTTTTAGTTCAAAACTCAGATTAAAACAAGGTCAAGTGTGTTGGAAAGAGGACTCAACAAATCATTAAGCTAAATTTTTTGCACTTAAGCTCAAGTGCCCAAAATGGCGATTGATCTCCATTTTTGGGCACTCGATCGCTATCGTACCCTGAAAAACTCTAAAGTCGGCAGAACTGATATGGAAAGATGATAATCCAACTCCAACTCGATCTTGGACTTCCTAGGGTGCATGAAATATATTAGAGTTGTTCTTAAACTCTATAAATACTCCCCTACGTCCTCCAAAACAAACACAGAAGCTTGAGGAGAATAATCAAAGGCTTCAAAGAAGGGTATTTCTTAGTTTCTCTTTATTTTTAGTTTTTCTTAAGTATTTTCTTATAAGGATGAATTTCATCCGAATTATGTATAACTAATACTTTAGTTAGGGCTCAATTGAAGTCTTAATCATGTCTCTTTAAGGTTTCAATTTGTCTTGCTACAATTCATATTTTGATGCTTAACTTGATTATTTTCGATTTTCTTGAATTCTTCACATTTATGTGTTTGATCATCATATGCTTATGGTATGGATATGTTATTTAGGTCAATTTGGATGGCCGAATCCTAGGCCTAATAGAATAACAAAAGAACTTCATCACAGGTTCTAGATTAATCAACATAGAAAACTGAAGTAGATGTCATACTTTAGGCTCCATGTGTTTGTCGAACTCCATAGTTTTATACTTTCTTGAAGAACAACTTAATAGATATCATGCTAAGTCTTTTGAGAAAGAAAAGAGTTAGAATAAATGTCATGCCTAACTCTTTGTTTAGGGAGATCAATTGCCTAAGGAGTAGATGTCATGCCTTTAGTTGGCAAACATTGAGTGTGTTGATATGGTTGTAGCATTGTGCATATTGTTTACCTTATTTGAGTATGATTAGTGGTGGATATCAAAGCTCTAGCCCTTTTTTCTTATTATTTCAATTCAAGATTTTATCTCGTTTCATTCACAATATTTTTTAAGAAATTCTCTTTAAGCATAATTTATACCAATCCTCGTGGGAGTGATCTCGTATTTGTCATCTATATTATCGTTTTGATCTTGTACACTTACAAGTAAAACATGAATTTATTCGTCTATTTATTTAGGTGGATATTTGTACAATATTACCTTGCTTAGTTGTTGTTATGTCTAATTTTTAAGTTGTTTAGCTTAAGCTTGATCATTTGGAGTTTTAATTGGTTTTTATAAGTTTAGGTTAATTTGTGATGGTTTAAGGAGTTTGATACCTCAAACCCTATTTTGGAGTATGAGATCTCACATTTTCTTTGGTTAGACCTTTAGGAGATCTTAGGAGTTGTTAGAAACCAGAAAGGACTAAGATGTGGCCTAAAATGAGTTTCTGGACCTTATCAAACATTCGATTCTCCTGATCAAATGTTCGATGTGCAGGTGTGGAATGTTCGTCTCTCTTAGTCAAATGTTTGATGTTCGGACAGAATGTCTTTTTGGTTATTAGAGGCTTAGAATTTGTTTAACTCAAGGCGTAAGACTAACGATAAGATCATTCCTAATATTCGGAAGTCGAAGATTATGTAGAAGAGTATTTGATTGACCCATACGATAGAAGTAAGTAAAAACTCATATGAATACTTATTATTGTTATACTTTTATGCATAACATGATTATTTTGATGTACAAAACATGCATGTTTACAACTCTCATGAAATGTCTATTTATCCTCAATTGTGAACTCTATTTGTGAAAACGGTTGTGATTATCAAAGATAATGAAAATGATGAGTTGTGAAGAGCATGCATATAAAAGACACAAAGATTAATGTGCATCATGTGACATAGCTGTATCGTCTTGAACGGAATAATGGTCATGAGCTTACTATTATTACGGGTTAATTCTATGGTCAAAAAATTTTCTTTTATGAAGAGGACCTTGGATCTAATGGTTAAGTTTTGTGACAGTGTATCATTCTTTGAATGGGTCCCTAGTTATGGCTTTGCTAGTCAATGTGAGCCACTCGATGTCAGACTCGGTCGGACTGCTAGTATAAGACAATATGTTTGTGCAATGTTCGGCGCACCGAAGTTGTACCAAAAGTCCTTTGGAATGTACAAACCTTGCTAAGAAAGGATAATATCTCGAGTAGACCATATTGTTAACATATTACTTGGTCTTGATTATATCATGTATTATAAATATATTGCATCATAACATGTTTATGCTACAAACTGAGAATAACAATGCTTATACTTTATAAACTGAGTTCACAAATGATAATGTGTATAACATATGCATTATTACTCACTAAGTCGTGGACTTACTCTTGTATCTTTCCACCTATGATCTTATGTAACTTGATAGATTATCCAGAGGATGGCTGTTTATGAGAGCCATTTAGTCAGGTTAGAGAATGTCCTCCGAATGATATTTAACAAGTTAGAGCCAGTTTGGTTGGTGAGGATTTGGTTCAGAGGTGGTGACCCCTACCATGATATGATAGATATTGATACTGACCTTTCGGTACATGGATTTTCAATGATAAATTTATAACTACTCGTAATAGTATGAATCTTTGCAGAATAGGACTATATAGAGGGTGTCGAACATCAAGGACTGTTATGATTGTTTATCAAGTATTCAGGATCTCCTCTAACTTAACTTATGAAAGAATACATTGTTTTGGATTTTTAAACTTAAATTTAAATGACATAAACATAAATGTAAATGATATAAACATAAATAAGATAAAAGTTGAGGAAGATGGAGGAAATCATAGGATGTGGGTTTCACCACAAGCCTCACATCAATGATAGATTGTATTCACAAGGTCTCTCTTCACATCCATAATATGAGCGTGTAATGGTTGTCAATCATACTATGACCTTGACAAGAAAATACTTTTGTTAAGAAATAATAATAACCCATCTTAGTTTCGCACTAATCGCCCACATAACATTTAATTGTAAAACAATTTGTGTTCCCTAGCATGGCCTATAAAATCTCCTAATAAGCATACATATTTCAAGAAAAAAGCATACATATTTCAAGAAAAAAACATAGGCTATATAATCATTATATATATGCAGAAAATCCTAAGAAAAACACAATCATACCTTTAATATTTGGAAAATGCTACATCAATACAAATATGGAGGAGTTCTATAATATGGAGGTGCTAGAATTTCCTTGAGAAGATAGGGAAATTCACTCACCCCTAGCAGCTTCTAGAGCTACTGGTCGTGATTTCCATATCCCTATGGTTTTCACATACTCCTTACAATTATGCTCAAACTCTCCAAAATTCGTCCAAGATTCTCTCTGTTTTCGCACTCAAATTTATCTAAAAACTATATCTCTAAAGGGGAACATCTTTTGTACAGTGGGCTGGGATATCTTCTGAAGTGATAAGTCGATGCTTACAATCGCCTACCAGCCATAATCTTTGATTATTTTTTTGAGATTTTTATGTCTGCTGATATTTTCGTTTCTAGAAGGTTCGTAGGCTTCACACGCATTTTAGACCCTCAAGACATCATAATTTGATATTTCTCATAAAATAACATTTGTTCGTCTTGAAGTCCTCTTTCCAATGCCCTTAACCTTGGCTCAATCCGAGTTTTGAACTGAGAGTTATGGCCAAAATAGTACGCAAAGGTCATTTGCTGAGCTGTTCTGCATTTTTTTTTTTTTTTGGCTTCTAGAAGAACGTTGTGGATCAATCGTCAGTTTCTATGGATCGATCCACAGCTGCAATCAATCGCCCAAAAAAGGTGATCGATCATCCTTTATCTACTTCTGCTTTACTTAATGAATTGTTCCTTTTTGAGTCATCTTTTCAATGCCCTTAACCTTGTCTTAATCGAAAATTTGAACTAAAAGTTATGGTCAAAATAATGCACAAAGGTCATTACTCAGTAGCTTTGTAGAATTTGATGTATTTTAAGCCCGAATTTGAT
Source organism: Betula pendula (assembly GCA_900184695.1). Lineage (NCBI taxonomy): Eukaryota > Viridiplantae > Streptophyta > Magnoliopsida > Fagales > Betulaceae > Betula > Betula pendula. Next base: position 20,355 of record FXXK01001540.1, on the reverse strand, counting down.
GGAATTGCTTGTGATTCCATTAAGATCTAAAAATAAGAGAAAACACTAAAACACAACAAAATATTATATTACAACACAAATTAAAAGTTAACATATGCGAGTTAAGGGGCTTGAACGTGTACACTTATCAGATATGCTTTACGAGATGTATCTCGAGTTAGAGACCAACTAATTTTGTGATTATGTTATGTTTAGAACTCAAGTTGTAATCTTTATGTTATTTGATGACTGGTCTTTTGACCTTATTTTGGAGACATCAAGACTTATGTTATTTATGATATTATGGTTATGTTTTCTTTTATTATTCTTATATTTTTATATTGTGGGTATTAGTTGTTATCTCTGCTCTTTATAAGTGAAAAGTCTTTCGCTGTAGATTCTCATTCCTTTGAGAATATATGATCTCTGATTTTAACCTGGTGGATGGGTTAAGGCTGGGAGGCAAACCCCAAAGTCATTTACAAGTTAAATGATTTTGTCGGGGCGTTACACTTTTGATTCAACAAAATAGTTTTTTAGTTATTTTGTTGAACCCTGTACCAAAAAATCTTTACAAAAGTCTCACATTCGGCTTAGCAAAATAACTAACAATTAGTTGAGCTGCTACAGTGCTCAGCAACCTTGCTGAGCACTGTAGTTCAACAATCCATATTCTTATAATAAATTAATCATTCAATCATCTCTTTCCTCTAATAAAAAATTATTTTCTCCTCTCTCTCACCCTCTCACCGTCTCCTTCTTCTCACTTCTTCTTCTTCTTCTTCTTTATATATATATGACCATTAAGAAAAGATAAATTTTTAAAAAAATAAGACCACTATAAAAAATTAAAATTAAAAATATGACTTTTAGAAAAGGAATAAAATTTTAAAAAATATGATTGATAGGAAAATATAAGGTTTCAAAAATATGATTGTTGAAGAAAGAATAAAGGGAAGAAAAAAAAAAGATAATGAATATTTAAATGGAATAGTGAAAATTGTTAGCTAAAATGTTAAGTCAGATGCAAGTTATTTTGAAAAGTTTATAGCTAAAGTAAAAAAAATGATCCTTTAGCTAAAATTTAGCCAAACATTTGCTGAGTTGGATGTGAGTGTTTTAAGATTGAGACTCAAGTAAAATCCGTGCGAGCCAAACCTTGAATTGCTAAAGGAAAATCCGATTTCAAAGGTTTTATTTTTATTTTTTAACTATTGTATTTGTGTTATATGATTGGTTCATTGGTTATATTTATGATGACAAATACCTTTTCTTTTTTCACTGGTACAGTGGTTGTATTTTATTTGTGTTAATCTTTTCATTGGTTAAAAAAAGACTCTTTGAATCTCAAGATCTTAGTTCCACCCATACAAATAATCCTAATCCGCCCATGCGGGTGCTAAATAACAAGTCGCGGGTAATGAATAAGATAATTTGTGCACAAGATATGAAGCATAATGCCATCCAACCAGAAAAACTAAACGGTATGTCCACTACTCTTTTTACTCAAATTATTAGTTACACACGCACTCGATGGGACATGACTGCATGACTTCATCCTTTACCTTACTACTTACTATTGTAATGTCTCAAAGATTTAGCAAGTTTAAGGACTTGTTTTGGAGCATTGGGCATCCGTAGAACGTTTGAAGGATTTTATGGAATGTTCGATAGATTCATGGAATGTTCAATATAATATCAAACGTTCGTTGTGTGTCATGATGCACTATTCACCTAAGGTCATGCGATCAGTGTGTGTGTGTGTCAGGTAGTATCAAATATTCGATGAACTTTTATGGAACGTTCGATGCTTTTATCAAATGTTTGATGGAAACTCTAGAATCATTGGGTAATAGTACATCAAACGTTCGATGTCATATCATAAAATGTCCGATGAACTTAAAAACTCATCAGTCTTTAACCAGATGCTTCACCTTTATAAATAGGACCTCTACCCCTCCTTTCTACTATTCACCCTAGACTTGGAGCTCAGAGAAAGTTTGTGAGTATGTGAGGAGGAGAGTTTGGAGAAAGAGAAGGCATTTGGACTTTGGAGGTATCCATTCTAGCTAGCCTAACTCGTTCTCATGTTGTTATTTGCTTGTTGTTACCTTATTTAATTGTTGTGTCTTAGTTTTTGTGTTGTTTAGCAATAGGCTTGATCATTTAAGGGTTTATGTTGGTTTTGTGTTAGTTTAAGATGTTAACACTTTGAACAATGTTTTCAAAGTGTGAAACCCCTTATTTCCTCTGGTTAGACCTTAAGGAGACCTTAGGAAAAGTTAGAATCTAGAAATGACCAAGGTTCTGGCCCATAATGAGTTTTTGGACCACATCAAACGTTCAACCCTCCTAGTCAAACATTTGATGTTCGGGCCTAGAATGTTCAACCTTCTTGGTCAAACATTTGATGCTTGGACAAAATGTCTTTTTTGGGTTATTAGAGGCCTAGGACTTATTTAGCTCAAAGCATAAGACTAACGATAAGATCATTCCTCAAATTCGAAAGTCGGAGACTGCTTGGAATATTATTTGGTTGATCCCTACTATTCAAGTAAGTAAAACCTCATACGAATACTTGTTATTATTATCTTCAACTGTGAACTCTATTTGTGAAAACGATTGTGATTAACAAAGATAATGAAATGATGAATTGTGAAAAACATGCATATAAAATACACAAAAGATTAATGTACATCGTATGACATGGTATACCGATTAATGACAAAATGGCCATGGGTTTATTATTATTACAAGTTAATTCTATGGTCAAAAGTTTATTTTATGATGAGGGCCTTAGATTAAATGGTTAAGAATTTGTGACCAGAGCATCATTCATCGAGTAGGGTCACCGTTACGGCTTTACTAGTTAGTGTGGGCCACCCGATGTTGGACTTGGTCGGACTGCTAGTATAAGACAGTATGTTTGTGCAATGTCCAAGGTATCAGAATTGTACCAGAAGTCCTTTGGGACGCGCAACCCTTGTCGAGAAAGAGTAATGTCTTGGGTAGATCATATTGTTAACATATTATATGTTCTTAATTATATCATGTATTATAAACATATTGCATAGTCATAACATGTTTATACTATGACTGAGAATATCAATGCTTGTAATTTATAAACTGAGTTCATAACAATGGTAACATATATAACATGTACCTTATTATTCACTAAGCCGTGGACTTACTCTTGTATTTTTTTCACCTATGAACTTATGCTGCTTCATAGATAGTTTAGACGATGACGGAGTATTCGAGGAGTATGGTCCTGTTGGAGAACATTTTTCGGCTAATCTTTAAGGAGCTAGATTTTGTGGCTAAGTAGGATGTGGTGTGCCGAAGGAGACTCCCGACGCAACATAATAGACATAGCCTATATGCTTTGAGTTATGAAGACTAGGGTGTGATTTTGTTGTTATTATGTCAAATTCGGGCTGTAATTTTTTGTGAATTTTGATGACTGGTTTTTGATCACCCCTTTTGAGGACATCAGTATTTATGATATTAATGGTTATGTTTTTCAGCTATTCTAGTATTATTATATTGTGAGTATTAGTTGTTATCTTAATTTATATTAAGTGACAAGTTTTCCGCTGTAAACTCTCATCTTTGATAGTGTATAATCTCAGAATTTTAACCTGGAAGAGGTTATGGATGGGAGGCGAACCGCTAAGTTATTTATCAGTTAAATAATTTTGACGAGGCGTTACAACTATAGGGAGGAAGTACTATTTGAGCTAATTTAATTACACAGATTTTAGTCTTCGACAATTCTTAATTGCTATAAAGGGAGAAAATACCATTTAAGTTAATTTAACACATATTCTGGGTCTTCCAAAGTTTTTGGCTCACATTTAAGAACCATAGCCTATGGTCTATAGGCTGTTTTAGGCATGTCTTGGAGTGATGACATTCTAGCTAGGATGTGATAAAATCGTTTGATTATAGAGCATGAATATTATATGGTTGCCAAAACTTAGTCTGCGGGGTGTTATATGGGTATTTAAAACTAAGCAACGGATGAATAAAATAATAATAATAATAATTAAAAAAAAAGCAATGAATATGTATCATTCAAACCATACTAAAATTTTCTAGGATACGCCTTCAAAAAAAAAATTTAGGATACCAATTTCAAAAGAAGATGCAACTTTTTACATATTTTATGAGCAAAAGAAGAGAGAATCGGTAAGAACTTCAATCAAAATCATACAGCGTATTGGTCACAAATTTGAAATACTTAGCAAACTAGCTAGCAGATAATGCGCAAAGCATTAAGCAACAATGAACTAGATTTATTAGGAAGCAAAAAAAAAAAAAATCGAATTTTAGGTTTTAGGTTTAAGTTTTTAATTTGACTGATTCAATATCTTAATTTGCAAAGATTTTAAATTAAAACCTTTAGCCATTTTTCTTTCAAATAAAATTATCCTTGGTTTTAAATTGTTATGTAATAGAGGGGGCAAAAAAAAAAAAGGTAGAATGTTGAACATTATCAAAAATGCACCAAAGACTAAGAGCATCTCCAAGAGACACTCTAAATGGCTTATAGTAGCTAAATATACCTACTATGGGCCATTTTTCTTCCTCCAACAAATCTTTCATAATAAAAGGTTTTGAAAAATTTGCTACAGAAAGTTTACTGTAGCCTCTTTTACAATTTTTTTTATTAATTTCTTCTCCTTTCTGTCTCGTCTTTCTCCTCATCTCTCCATTCTCCCTCATTCTGTCTCCCATCTTATCTCCCCACCTCCCCCTTCAAGTAGTAGCCCAAGGCCCCAAAGTGAAGTACGAAACGAAGATAATCAAGGTAGCTTTTTTATTCTTTTTCTTTTTTTCTCTATTCGATGGTTAAGGTAGCTTGCTTCCAAGCCAAAGCTGCTGTTCCTCCTAAAATAACCTTCTTGCTCCGCTCTCTCTACAAGATGTATCTGATACATGTACAAGGAAATCAATCCCAAATGGGTGCTTTGCTTGATAAATGAATGGATGAGGACTTTATGCTCTGCTTGGTTCCCTTTTGGACATGGCTTCTGAGAAAGCACAGGTTGGAGACGTGAGAGATGAGAAGAAAAATAATATTTAAATAAAAATAGAGTGTAAAATAGATGGTGTTGTTGGAGTTTATGTTGAAAAACTGATAGTTAAAATAAAAAAATGTGTATTTTTAATAGTTAAAATAGAGACTTTTAGAATTAATTAATTTGACCAATTTAATATCCAAATTTACAAAGATTTTAAATTAAGACTTTTAGCAAATTTCCTTGAAATAATTTTTTTTTTTTCAGAAAAAAAAAACATTGACAAGACTATTATGTCATTCTCAATAAAAAAAAAAAAAAAAATCATAAGGGCAACAGCTAACCTTATAAGAGCACTAGTATCAGATGCTCTATATCTTGTTTCATTCCCTAAATATAGGAAAAATTTGAAGAAGAAAAAAAAATGCAGCAGATACCCTAAATAACTAATTATTGGGTAGCTATAGTGCTATCCAATGCATTATTATAATACTTAAAAAATGATAGGCTCTCTCTCCTTTCTCATCTCACATCTCCCAATCTCATTTCTTCTTCCTCTCGTAGCACCAAAGCACCCCATCTCTCTCATCCTTTCAAAATCTTCTTCTTCCACAAAATCTTCAACCCATAAAATCCAACCACATAATCTAACAAAATGTTGAACCCAAAAATTGCTGCTGTCTCTGAGTCCAGCAACATCGAATCATCCCCCATCTTAGATTTCAACAGAAGAGAGAAAGAAAACGCAGGAGAGAGAGAGAGAGAGAAGACACATGCCCTAGTTGAAGACGCAAATAAGAAAAACAAAAACAAAACAAAAAGTAAAAGTAAAAGAAATATTATTTTAATGATATAGGAAAAGATTAAAGGAATCTGTTGTTAAGTGTTTTTTTTATAGAGAAGCAAAAAGTAGTTTTGTTTCTTAAATTTAGGGAAAATGGTTGGGCATATAATACTAGTGCTCTAATAAGTCATATATTTTTGTTCAAAATATATAAGCCATAAGGGGAAACTAAATGGGACTCTAATAGTATAATACTAAACAAACATAGATTACATAAAGCAAACCTTAAGAAAAGGAATCCATGGTATCATATAAATTACATAAAAATTACATAAAGCTAAAACCAAATGGTCCAAATCATCCTGAAGATCCAGGTGGTCCAGGAGGTGGGCTTTTATCCATATCATTGAAAGCTTCACTAGAGTAATCCTTACTCATGCCTTGGAATCCACTTGCTTCAGTTGGACAGATCGTATTCCAGGAATATTTTTTTTCAATCATCATGACTTCATCTCCTTGAAACTGATACCTTACCATAGGAACAATAGGAATATTAATATTTTTGGATTGATGATCAATTACCAAGGGTGCATTTTGAGACTGCTGCTGCTGCTGCAGCCTAGAGTATTGCAGCTCCATCTTGTTGGATTGATGATCAATTACCAATGGTGCATTTTGAGACTGCTGTTGCATAAAGTAAGACTGCATTTGCATTTCCATCCTGTTGGATTGATGATCAATTACCAAGGGTCCATTTTGAGACTGCTGCTGCTGCATAAAGTACTGCAACTCCATCTTATCCTGTACATGGTCAATCATCTCCATGGGCTCATGATAAAGCAAATATGTAGATTCACTTGATGTCAAATCCTGCTGTTGATCTTGGGTATAAGTTTCAGATATCTTGTCATGATCTACAGGGTCAATCATCTCCATGGGCTCATGATGATGATGATCAAGCAAAGATGTAGATTCACTTGATGTCAAACCATCATGCGATTTGACATGCTGAGGAGATGTTTTAGATTTGTCAATTTTCTTATACATCCTACATAAGATCCAGGCATCCAACTGGAATTTGGTAAAGGTCAGTTTGAGAATCAAAGAACTTAAAATGAATAGATTACTGCAATATTGTTTGAAAAAGAAGCACAAAACTTAAAAGAAGAAAATGAAGGATGAAAAGCTACATACTCTCATGTCATTTTCACCCGTTTTGTTTCGAGGAGGAGGATTGTTAACTCTATATTCATGCATAATCCAATTGGTTTTGTCACCGTGTGGAGGTTTTCCTTTGTAGAACACCAATGACTTCTTAAACCCAATAAGAGTATTTACTGTATCTCTAACTTGCTTGTCAGCTCCAGTAGCCTTCCAATATCCATCACCGGCTGCTCGATTTGGCCGGCTTCCATTTCGGTATTTTTTCTCTCTTGGAGTAAAAAAGTACCAATCCTTCTCTCCATATTGTTTGTATTTTTCTTCAATAAACGGAAATGTTATATTTATACATGCACTTTTAAAGATGTTAACAAAAATTAGAAACAATAACAATAATAATAATAACTTAACAAATAACTAAAACATTAAAGAACGATGAGCATTCTTCACATGATAAATACTTCTTTTTCAATGTTCCAATAATCCATATTAATGATGTTACATGAAAATAGTTGTACTATAACACCAATGAAAACGAAAAGGAAAAATAGAATCAAGAAGCCAATTAGATCTTTAAACTTATTTTAGACGGAAATTAAATGTTTGCATGTGACTATTACACTATTGTGATCGATGCAATCATATTAAGCATGATAGGTCGGCATGCAATGAAAGCAGATGATTGAATGGAAATTCGATTGATGATCTCCACATATATGTCGACCAAAACATCATATCTTTTCCTCGATTTCATGGCTAAAAAAACTTGTTGCAACCAAGACAAAGAAACTGATAGAAACAAAACAAATATATCAAAGCCATGCCATGAATGAAAACTATGCATCTAAAAAAGTAAAAACACAATTCATCCAAAAAAAGTAAAAACTTAGAATACTATGTTAGGAATAAAATCTACAATTAAAAAAAGTGTCTTACAACATATGATTGAAAGGTCTCAAACAACTCGTTGTAGTTCTTTCAATTTTTCATCATTTATTTCAACTCTTAGCATGCTATAATTGAAATACAAATGCATCCACTTTCTGAGAAACAACACACACACACACACACATATATATATATAGACATCAATATATCCACACATTCAACAAAAGAATCTTTAGACCATGCAATATTATCAAACTACTGCATTAATTAATTAATTAAATCTAGAAAAGAAGGCATCAAAGAATTGTAAAACGAACCTGAATCTTTAATTAATATGATCAAACTAATGCATATATAGGAAAATAACAAGCCATGAACGAATTAATTAAGAGTAAAAAGAAGAGGGATCATGTATTTCAACAAGAACCTGTAAGAATCTCGGGGTTGTACAAATATATGTTAACGTCGATGATCTGATTTTTTGGCAGCGGTTTGTTAAAGACCTTGGGCTTCAAGTAATCCCCAACTAGCTCATTGTCGTAGGGGCAGAACCTATACCCAGGTGGCATATTTTGGAAGTACTCATCTACAGAATCCATCATATTATTCGGCTCCATCAAGAAAGAAAGAAGATGAAGAATTCTATTTGGAGATAAATTAAAGTACGAGTTAATTAGAGTTGTAGTCGGTCGTAAACAAATCGATGAGTTTGATTACTAGCTTATCTCTTCAGGAATGAGTTTTGTTACTAGCTTATCTCTATTCAATGTAGAGTTGTATTTGAAAATAAAATCTTATCCCCTATCATAACATGTTTAATTAATTATTAATTCTAAAGATAACTTCTTTTTTTTTATTGTATATATTGCTTCCTATATTCAAACTAACTGATTAACTAAAAAATCTTTTGTTATAGATTTACTTATCAATTAGGATTTTTTTTTTTTTTTTTTTGGGATATACTTTTATCGTAATTTGTGGGATATACTCATGTGCAATTTGAAACTAACACTTATTCGGAACTTATTAGTCATTAATTCAATCTCATAAAGCTAGCAAGTTAATTAATAACTCAATTTAATATTCTTAATTAAATACTCTCAACCTCTTACTAGACACTGTTGAATTTCATACTATGGCTTAACTGCATGGTCAAACAGTTCAAAAAAAATTAATTAGTTAGTTTTAGGGCATGGGTTTAATTAAACAGGGCTTTTTTGCCTTTTTAATTTTTTTTCTATAAATGTTGAACTGAGAAATGATCAATAGACTTTGACATTGTTTGAACTTGTGATCACGTAGCGATGGCGTGGTAAAATTTTTATACAGAAAATGCAATTTACAGGAAACAAAAAAAACAATAAGTTGAAATTAATATCCTCTAGAATTCTTAGAGCGGTTTGGTATATGAGTAATGTTGTACGTACTTTCACCTTTCAACATCTATTTTTCCATACTATTAGATGGCTTTTAAAACTACTATTAAATTTGTGATGGACCTTTATTAAATTTTAATTCAATAGTGACTTAAAAGCCACTTATGGGTGTGAAGAAGTGAGAGTGTGTGTAGCATTGTTATTTGTTAAAGTATTGATTAAATGATTAAATTTATCTCTTCCTATCAACTTAAACTTTTAGGACAAGTGGTAATTTAACATGGTATGTCTGAGTTCGAACCTTGACTCCGTCATTTCACCAGCTATTTCAATTAAATATTTTACGTGTTAGACTTCACTTATTAAAAGGGAGTTTGAGCCCTAACACTACATTTTTGGGACATGATAGTTCACTGATTGCACACTTCATAACAAACTGCACAAAGAATATTGTGGCTGGCTGCATATACTTCCTAATAAGGTACACAAAGCTTTTGATTGGATGAAATTAACCATTTGTATTGTATGCAATACATGCAGTTAATGTAAGATAACAAGCCAGCCTTGTACCCACTCCGACAAGTGCTTTGGCTGGCCCCATCACCTAACCAAACAGGTATGGAGCTACCTACACTCTCACATTAGCTGCTTGTATTTCATGTAATACAAGCAGTTAATTACATTTGATCCCAGTCCAGTGCACCAAGGGTGAGATAACATGCATTCATGGGACATGAAGTTCACTGATTGCACCTTCATAACAAACTGCACAAAGAATATTGTGGTGGCTGCATATACTTCCTAATAAGGTACACAAAGCTTTTGATTGGATGAAATTAACCATTTGTATTGTATGCAATACATGCAGTTAATGTAAGATAACAAGCCAGCCTTGTACCCACTCCGACAAGTGCTTTGGCTGGCCCCATCACCTAACCAAACAGGTATGGAGCCTACCGAAAAAACAAAAAAAAAAAAAAAAAAAAAAAAAAAAAAAAAAAAAAAAAAAAAAAAAAAAAAAAACATAAAAAGAAAAAAAAAAAGAAAAAAAAAAAAAAAAAAAAAAAACAAAAAAAAAAAAAAAAAAAAAAAAAAAAAACAAAAAAAAAAAAAAAAAAAACAAAAGAAAAAAAAAAAAAAAAAAAAAAAAACAGACGAAAAAAAAAAAAAGACAAAAAAAAAAAAAAAAAAAAAAAAAAAACAAAAAAAAAAAAAAAAAAAAAAAAAAAAAAAAAAAAAAAAAAGAAAAAAAAAAAATACACTCTACATTAGCAATCTGTATTTCATGTAATACAAACAGTTAATTACATTTGATCCTCCAGTCGCACCAAGGTGAGATACATGCATTCATGGGTGGAGGGAGCCCGCTATCTCACATTAGCTACTTTGTATTTCATGTAATACAAACAGCTAATTACATTTGATTCCAGGGCACCAAGGGTGAGATACATGCATTCATGGGTGGAGGAGGAGGTCGAGAGGGTCAAACGTCCTCCCGATCCTCACCTCCCAACAAATCCATTTATTTTTTGAAAGAATTTTTCCAGATGCCCTGGTTGCCATCTTCAACCACTCTTCAGGGGCAAATACTTTCCAAGTAGACTGGGACTCATGACTCATGCCAACGTTTTTTCAATGTTTCAGGTGTTTTTGTAATTAGGTCAAACAGATGAGAGGAGTCACCCCTCACCATATGAGGGATTGTGGCCCTCTCCCTGTGAGCAGGCATTGTTCCCCTCATAGAGGGGTGGTCGTCCACTCGTGTGAGTAGGGCTATACTAGTGGTGGTGGTTAGTGTTTATTGCCTCTAATAGCGTGCCACCTTATTGGTCTGACGTGGCAGATTAACGGTTTATGTTAAAATGACTAATGAAAAGTTGTTTCAGGGAGTAATTTGTTATTTTGGCTAACCACAGGAACCTCTGAATTTTTTCTTATACCCACATGGAGTGATCTGTAATTTAGGCCAACCATAGGGATCAATTTTATATTTTTCCTTAATTTTAAGCAGGAATTTCATGGCTATTAATGTTGCAACGGAAAGACACTACTTCTGGGAGACGAGTATTTGAGGAAGATAATATGCATTGAGTCGAAATTCAATTATTCAAATAGGTGGTTGAAATGGTTGAAACATATCATCGTAAGTTCGTAACAGAATAGCACAAGATAAAACTGTTAACCAAGTAAACAAAAGAATTTAGAACATTGGTTTAATAGGCAGTAAAAATGTGTTTAACAATTCGAGCTTCGCCCTGGAAAAATTATTACGAGAAGCATGATATTGATTATGAATGCTAACATGGCCACTAGCAATTTCATCATAATCGCTCATTTCATACTAAACTCTTTTTTTTTTTTTTCTTTTTATCTATCTTGGAAAAGTATATGCATCTCGCTCAAACTATATAATTTGTAATGAGAAACCTTCAATTTGGATGTGATGCAAAACTTCAATTTTACAGCCTTTAATAAGAATTTGACACGTCAATTAAAAGCACCAATACAGTGAGATGAAAACATCATATTAGCTAAACAAACTAACCCATAGGTCACTTTTCTCATTTCATTGTAACCCTTAGTGAATTAATGCCTAAACCACCCCCACCACCTACACTACACCCACCTACCCAACTGTAAAAGTGGGGTTTTACACCACATTTAGATAGAATGGGCAAATGTCCCCCCTCAAACTATTAAAAAATTACAATATATTAACTTTGGCCAACAAAAAAATAAAAATTATCCTAAAAATTCTAAAAAGACCTTACCTACGGTAGCCGTGGGTATGCTGAAGACCCATGGCCGCTGTTGTGGGTCACTAGATTTTTTTTATTTATAATGTTTTGATATCTTTTTACAAAAAATTTTATAAGGATATTTTTGTCATTTGGGTATAAAGTGGGTAAATTCAATTTTCTAGTACTTTAGGAGGACACTAGTTCAAATGAAANCCAGCCCAGCCCAGTTGCTTTTGGTCTCAAAGCTCAAACCCTAGGCTGGAATTACCATTTACCATCAACAAACCTCAGCGCTTAAACCCTACTCTGGTAAGCCCCCCTCTCCTCGAATTCTTCCGCTGAGACTTGGTTGGCGAACATCGAACCTATTCAATTTGTCGAAACGACGTCGTTTACTTCGATAAACAGAGCCTCAGCTTGGGCAAAAGAGAAAGGAGAAGTGAAATGGGGAAGACGACGTACAGGAGGCTGAAGGGAAGCCAGAATCTGAGGCAAAGGCTTTTGCTGGCGACGCTCTCGGCGAGTCCCGTTCTGATAGACGAAATCCGCGCCGACGAGACCCTGCCTGGCCTTCGCGCCCACGAGGTCTCCCTCCTCCGTTTGTTCGAGATGGTCTCCGACGACTGCGCTGTCGAAATCAACGAAACCGGTAAACTTATACTGCCTCAATTATTATACCCTTTGTTCCCCATTGATGGGAAAATGGCGATATGGGTGTTATTAAGACTGGTATAATAGACAATAGTTATATTTTTCTTGATTTTGATTTGGTAATATGTGTGGCAGGGACCAAACTGAAGTACAAGCCCGGCATTGTGATGGGTGGGAGACATCTTGTACATGACTGTGGTGTTAGTCGGTCCATTGGGTATTTCTTGGAGCCATTGATTTTTCTTGGTTTGTTTGCCAAGAAACCTCTTACGATAAGGCTCAAAGGTGACCTTTTTTCTTGAACCCATTCACCATGCGTAGTTGGTTTATGCTATGCTCTTTTTTTTTTTTTTTTTTTTTTTTGACTTGTTATTGTTTCTCTCATTGGCTTCTGCTCTGTGATGTTTTGTTTAATACATGTGTAGTGTAAGCTTCAGGCCTTGAGCATTTTGTATGAATAAATTTTTCTTAATATGAACTTGTATATTATGATGACACTTTTCGTTAGCGGAAAAGGAAAATATCAATTTGGATTCGTTAGAATTTTAATAGCAGATTTTAAATGGAATAAAATTTTCAATATTTTAAGGCTTTAGAACTTTTGGTAGCGGTGTTTGAGTTGGAGCAAAATTTTCTTTTTCATTCATGAGGTGTAAAATCTTATAACAATGAAATCTAAGGAAAAGAGAAAAAAAAAATGACAAAGTAAACCACATTGTAAAAATATGGTGTGTAATGTATACATTGAGTCACACAGCTTAAGCATGACATGTAAGACCCAACTTTTTTAGTTTTTATTTACAGTATTATATATGATATATGTTATGCTGTTTTTTAGGAATTACAAATGATCCTCAGGACCCATCTGTCGATACGTTCCGATCTACTACCATTCCCTTGTTAAAGCGCTTTGGAGTTCCTTCAGAAGGATTAGATCTAAAAATAGAGAGTCGTGGATCTCCTCCTCATGGAGGTGGAGAAGTTGTTTTGACGATTCCAACTGTTCAAAGTCTAAATGTGAGTTTTCGTGTATCTATTAGTAGTTCATCTATTTTGTAGTTTTCTTATATGATTTGGTCTACAGGCCGTAACCTGGACCGATTTTGGAATGGTTAAGAGGATTAGAGGAGTTACCTTCTCAACCAGGGTGTCTTCCCAGTTTGAAAATACCATGATACATGCTGCTCGTGGAATTTTTAATAACTTTATTCCAGATGTTCACATCTTTACTGATCATAAAGCAGGCCAACAAGCTGGAAAGTATGCTTTCCTTTTAAGTAGATAGCATTAGTTTTTCACTTTGAGGATATATTTTAGTGAAATTGTGAAGTGTTTTTCAAGTTTCTTATTCAAGAAGTTTCGCTCATTTAGAGTATGATGATTTGATGGCAGCTCACGGGGTTATGGAATTTCATTGGTTGCGGAAACTAATGCTGGTTGCTTCATCTCTGCTGATACTTCTATTGCTTATGCACGGACGGAAGACACAAATGATTTTGAAGACGAGAAGAAAGAGTTGATGCCTCCCGCAGATGTTGGCGAGCAAATTGCTTCTGTACTACTTGGGGAGATTGAGCAAGGTGGAGTGGTAGATTCGACACACCAGGTTTGTGCTCTGTCATTGTTCCCGTTTTAATCTTTTAAACCCATGCCCTTCTTTTTTTTTTTTTACTATATCAATGAGTTGTGTACAGTTCATTGGACCAAGTTTGACCTTACGTTTATCTAGTACACTTGCAGTTCTATTTTATTCTTCCAAAGAAAACGTTTGGTTTATTATGTCTCAAATGTATTGACCTTGTGTTTTACTAGATTGGTCGTGTCTTTGTTTTGGATGTTTGAATAAGGGAAATGGTATTATTGTCTTATATGAGACATGGAAGTTATTTGCATGGATTAAATTCCTGAAGCTTATACTGCTTTATAACTTATCAGAGGTGGAAGGAGATATATACTTTTTTGTCCTCTTATGATGGTTTCAAATGGTAATTTTGTTAACCCTTTCAGCCTGAATGATTTCATCAAATTTAATTAAATGGTTTAAAATACTTAACTTTTTATTGGTAACTTACACATGCCCCCCAATAGTCTTGAATCCAGTTATTTAACCCCCCCCCCCCCCCCCCCCCCCCCATTTTTTTGGAGTAGGTGCATTTTGAACTAGAGCTTGTTGGCAATTAATGGTTTAAAATGTTAAACCAACTACTACTTTTGGCTTTGACCCACAACAGGGTTTTTCTCCCTGAAATTTAGCGCCAATCTGTTACATCTAATCAAAATGTTACTATTGTATATCTGTTTAGAGTTTAAAGTATCGCAAGATGCATTTACTTTAATGCAAGTTGGAACTGTGATTCGAATGTTTTGGCGTAGAGGATTTTGCACATGAGAAGCTGGGTTTAAATTTTCCACTTGTTTTTGTTGTCTTGACTGTCCTCTAATTCTCTTTACTGTTATGACTGCTTTGTAGGGTTTGTTATTTCTGCTTTGCGCATTATGTCCACAAGACGTTTCGAAGGTTCGGGTAGCAAAGCTTTCGCCCTACGGAATAGAAACGTTAAGACAAATTAGAGATTTTCTTGGTGTCAAATTTGTTATCAAGCCAGATCCATCCACGGGGACAGTTGTACTCAAATGTATTGGCTGCGGATTTAAGAACCTATCAAGAAAGGTCTCATGATGGTACCTTGTACAAGTTATTGGTTTCTTATATTATCTGATATCTCATGTAAATCAAAGTATTTTCATCGGCCCCTACATGCATCGACTTGGAATGAATTTGGTACTCTGGCTTTATTTATCTTGTTGACTTGAAATTTGACATTATCATGTCAGCTAAGATATAAGGGGAGAGATTTTGATGTCTTTTCATCATGTTCTAAACAGAGGAGTTTTTGTTGAATATCCACTTGAAATGAGTATATTTGGGTGTATTTACCGTGAGATGCACCTTTTTTTTTTAACCAGTGTCTGGATGATTATTGAGTTTGCAGAAGCAAGAAAGAAATCAGATTTTATTTTTTATTTTTTATTTTTTATTTTTTGAGATAGTAGCTCAGTAGTCAATCCAAACTGTACTTCTTACTATAATGATTCTAACATGTAATTGGAATCTCAATGATTGTGCTTAAATGGGAGGAAAATATTAATATATGTTTGGGTTGCATGTAAAAGACTTGTTCTCGGACTTTATTCCTATATAGAAGTAGTTTTCTGTATTACAATGTAATCTTCTTCTCCCTCTAAACATTCTTCATTGGAATTGAAAGAATGTATCTGGATTTCTTTTTTCTTTTTTTGTTAAATAAAAAGGCAAATTTCCTTCCTCAGTAACCACAATTTGTTGGAAAGGCTTAGAAGCAGAAAACGGTGGTGGTTCACTTCCCAGAGGGATTTGCCCAAGGAATCTTCTTACAAGTCAGCTCCATTAATTATTTTTAGATCCAAAAAAATATAAAAAACCGAAGTTCACTGCATCGAGCAAGATGATCCTCTTTTTTGTACAGGAGTAGGTACAAATATCACAATTATGCAGGTAGATCGTGTGTGATTTTCCCTCGGCCATTGTTGTTTTATTCACAGTTTTGTCCTATTTTCTTTGCTAAGCTTGTACTTTTTATTTTTTATTTTCTAAGCAAGAACAAGGGGAGAAGGGAAGTGGAAGAGAACAAATAAAAAACACAAAAGATGGATGGGGTAGCACAACAAAGGCTGAAGTACAACCAATACAATGAAAGAAAAACTTAAAGTTTATTGCGAATGGGCCATATGAATGGTTTTAGCCCATTGGATTCTTGGCCCAACGGCCAAAAAATGGGCTGCTTGAAATGACAGTTAAAAAAGTGGGCAGTTCAAAAGTGTATTTACATGAAACAACATTTACTACAACAAGCAAACTTGAAAACTAAAACAGGGAGAAGAGCATTGATAGTGGCTCCACCAGAGCCACCGAAGAAAAGCACCACCACGATGCCTAACATGGGAGGTACTTGGCAAAGAAAATTTGATGGACACCGCATTTAGATTTAAGAGTCTCCATAAGCAAAAGGAGGATACCATCTATAGAGATCTAAAGAATAAATAAAAAAGAAGCTACAAATCTTTCAAGTGAGCCAAAAAGAAGCGACGAAGGGGGTGGCATGTGGTGTGCATGCACGGGGGCAGAGAGAACCAACGGATACAATAGAGGCAGGCGAGAGTAGTGTTGTACAAGTGATTACAGTTAACGGTTATTGCCTATAACTACAAGGCAGTTATCTTATTTTCATAATCGCAACCAGTCTGCTTTAGGCGGTTAGTGCTTATTTTATAACCGCCAGTTAGTGATTATTTGGAGCACAAACCGCACGGTTATAACCGTTTTTTATATATGGGTCATCTAGGCCTATATTAATGTTTTGAGCATTCCTTAGGCCTCTTTTTAGGGCTTATTTTAAATTGTTTTTAGTATTTTTGGCATCTTTTTAAGGCAAACAAAAAAAACCATTCTATGAGACTTAAAAGTAAAAAAAAATTGAAATCAATTTGCTCTAACTCCCACATCTGCAACCTAATGTAAATAATCTATATATAAAATATTTAAATTGAAATCAAAGCATACAACCACTGTCACCAAAAATCCTCTGTAGATAAACAACAAAGAAATAAAAAATATTTTTAATATATATATAAATATATAGGCCGTTAGCGGTTATTAACCGCCTACCTTTACTCGTAAAATCGCTAATTACCCACACCCTAAGCGGTTAACTGTTTTTTATAACCGTCTACAAAAGTGATTATACAGTTATATGGTTAGTAGTTATAACTATCCCGTTTGTACAGCCCTAGGTGAGAGCGAAGGGCACGTTGTAGATCTGACTTTCAAGTTGCAGACAAAAGACAAAACGGGGGTAGAAAAAAAAAATGAAAAGGGAAGAAAGAGAAAATGAGAGGGCAGGACCTCCCTCCCTCCGCCCTGGTCGACAAGGGGGGGAGGAGTCAAGGAACTCATTGGGAGAAGAAAATCACTTGGGGATGGGGGAGGGAAAGAGAGATACGAGCTCTCTAAAGGGTTCACTCAATCACTCGAGAGAGGATAACTTGTTTTTGCTTATAACTAATCCGTGACATGGTTTGCAATTTTTTTACTTATATTAGATGACATTATACAAAAGCATTTGATGTATATCCAAATCCTTTGATCTCTAGCTTATGAAAACACAATCTACTACTACTGGAATAAACAATTTACACAAATAGAAAAATTTGGATTTCAAATTTGACCAAAGCCTATGCTACAATAAAATCCAGCTAATGAATAAAGCAGGGCTTTGAAAAATTTGGACCCTATTCATACCAGGATTACTTGCCAGTACTTTAATTGCTCAAATAATCACCCACCGAAATTTTTTTCTAGAAACAAAAAATTGTGGCCTCATTTGATAACCCAATTTGTGAAAGCTTTTTGCTTTTTAGCAAAAATTCAAAAGCATTAACAAATATCTCCAATCAAAGAATAGTCAAAAACTATTTTTACTTTTATGTCACGTCAAAATATTTTTTTTCAACAAAAAAGCAAAAATCATTCTTAAAGCCGTTGTCAAACGAAGCCTGTATATCTGCACTACTTCATACAAGAAAATTTTGAGACTCCCAAGTTAACTCGGGCAATACAAACGGAGAGAAGGGAGGGTATCTAGCTTATGTACTAATTACGAATCTATGGATGAATTATGGGCTTATCATTTTCAGTCTTGTGAGAAAGGAAAAAATTGTAATTTTAATCGTCACCCCAAGCATCATTTCTCAATTTTTGCCTTGTGAAAATGCGGTTCTTTCTGCCATCTTCCTGATTTCTGAATTCTTGGGAGCCAGAGGCTGCTGGAGGCAATTTCAATCCCATTCCCTGCGCAATCAACCTCTGTGCAGTGCTGGCTGAAGTCTTAGGCCTTGGTCGAGGAGGTTCCAGGTCTGGAATGAGTAGTACAAGATTTTAGTATCGTTTAGAGAGCTATATAAGAGAACAGTTTCCCTCAATTCCAAGAGTTGAGATCTTCCAAAATAGAGGCTTCTTGGAAATAAAGAAAACTGTAACTACATAATTATGGAAAATGTTATTTAGTAAACTGTTATACAATTGTCATACAACTGAGATGATGTGCCAATAAAAATTAACTATTGATTTTTCTTTTTACAAGCCTCTTACTATTCTGAATGTTGATTTTCACTACCACATTATTCCAGTTGTATGACAATCTTATAACAGTTTACTAAATAACATTACTTTATAATAATAGTAATAACACTGACAGAAAAAGCCATACATTTACAGTCCAGCACCAAAATGTTTAAAAAAAAATAAAGAAAAAGAAGAATGATTGCATTGAGGCTAATGCTAATCTGAAGGAGAACTCTGGTCGACAATAAGACGAACTATGGTAATTTAGAGCATAATATTGCCTACTGTGTAACACTATACAATTCTACCACCATGTTGACAAAAACCAACTTCAAAGTAAGCAGAGGAGGATGTTGTACTGGTTCAACTTAGACAACCCCGCGACATTACAGAGCACATTTTGTACGCCGTGGTGCAACATGAGTTGATAAATATACCTATGAAGCCTCAAAAGATTTTAGTACTTAGGGAAAAGTATACATATCCCCTTCAAATTAACACTTCATTGTCAATATTCCCAAAACTACCAATTGTGTCAATGTCCCCTCTAAGCTAATAAAACAATGTCAATGTTCTCCCAATGACAAATATACCCTTCATAATGTTTTTTTAAAAAAAAAA
>FXXK01001539.1:67109-114767 GCA_900184695.1 Betula pendula | reverse complement strand
AGTATTAGCAGCAGTTTCTTTAAACTTTTCTTTAATGTAAGGAACGAAACCATTTTTTAGTTTCCTATTTAAATGCACTCCATAGCAGCTTCCCTTCATCTTTCTCTATATAAATTAAATGTTAGAAAAAAGAAAGAGGAAAGAGAAATTATTTAAATATTGTTTTAAACAAATGGTTGAGAAGAGAGAAAAGAGAGAGAAAGTTTTTATATTAAAATAATACTAAGGGAACCATTTTTTGTTCCCTAGATGAAGGAAACCAAAAGTGGTTCTCTTAGTGTTTTTATAGTTTAGGGAACACTTAGGGAATACTTAGGGAAGCTGCTGCATGAACTTTTTTGTTTTTTTTAACAGTTTTCCCTACACTAAAGAAAAAAATGAAGTTTAAAGAAAGCTACTGCTAATGCTCTTAGGATAGCAGGAGTAATATTAGCTACTATTAGAATAAAAGGAATCTCAAATGGGAGACCGACTAGCATTTTAATTTCAGTAAAGTGCTATGAGGTTGAGTAGTAGTTATCTCGATTTGTCTATTGCAGTTATCTACGTTATTAGGTCATCTTGTATATTTAACATGATAGTTAATGGGTGTAATAAAGAAGATTGAGTATTTTATTTGAGGGAAACTTCATAAAACCCTAATGAGTTTCATGCTATTTGAAATAGTTTTTCAAAGTTTAAAAAACTCTTATGTCAGTATATTAAATTTAAAGTTTTTTAATTTTTTTTAATTCACCCGTTAGCTTTAACAGTTTAAAATTATCAAAATATTCATATTTTTTTCTAAACCTTATATATATATATATATATATATATATTATATTAAAAAAAAATGAGATTTTGACAGGATTTAACAACAAATATAATGGGTGAAATTGCCAAAAAAAAAATTAAAATTAAAAAGCATAAATACATTAAATTGAGAATTTGACTTTAAAATAATTATTTCAAAACAGGTAAAGTTTTATAAGAATTATTGTGTAAATTTTCTGTATTTTTCTCCTATACAAATTACTGTATTTTGAAAATTAATTGTATTTTGAAAAATTAAGGCTCCCTCACATAGTGCCTATATCTTTTCATGTGTTGTGTTACTAGATCATCAGGCTTCCACTTACTTGCTGAAGGTTCGGCAGGCGACGGTGATGGCTGCAGCTCCACCACTGATGAATTTTCAGTTACTACTTTCACTTGGGTAGAATCATTCAGATCATTCTCCTTGCTCTTCAAAAGGTTGGATTCTTCTCTTATAACCACCGCAACCGGGAGAAATAGAAAGAAGATAACAACAGAAGCGCTTCCAACATATTCAATCCTTGCAAATCGGAGCCGGTTTTGTACGATAATCAAGACCATGAGAAAACCGGCAAGGCCAAGTGAGATATAGAAAAGCTGGTAGAAAACTTTGACCTCGTTTGACTGCCGTACAACTTTCATCAGCCGGACCGTTCGAAGAAACACAAACGAAACGGCCGCCGGAACCCAAGCAATCAGCAAAATCAGAGCCGTTGAGTTATACCCATAGAGAGCGTGGTAGAGCTGCGTCATAATCGCGCCGCTTAGACCCACAAGCCCCTTCAAAAGGCCGATAACATTTCCCCGGCTTTCCGGGAAGTTCTTGACGCACGTGACGAGAGCTCCGGTGTTCGCAAACGACTGCGAGTTTGCGCCAACGAATATGTACATGCACATTTGCCACACGTGGGGTTGAGAAATACGGCCGGTGACAGAGAGCCATATCATGAGGTAGCCGAACAAGTTCATGATTGCTCCGATGGATAGGACCACCCACGGCGGCGTTATCTCGTTGATGAGCCCCGACAGGATTCCGAGGTTGCCACCCATGTCCTTGAAGAAGCTGAGCAAATTGAGTGTCGTTTGGTCGTACCCTAAGGATGTTTTGATGTCGTTGGAGTATAGGCCGAATATGTAGGTCGCACCGGAGACGGACATGATTAGTGACGACGCGAAGACCATGAACCATCGGCCTAGAATCACGCGCAACCCGAACATCTTCAGGCCTCTCCAACCGCCACCGCCACCACCACCACCGAACATCTTCTTTATCCTGATTATGATGAGGAGGGATTTTCAGAAGTTCATGCAAGTATATGTAACAGGGTTGATGATTTAAGGTTAAAGGGGTTGGGAATTTCGGAATCAAATAATAATTGAGTTTCAAATGGACTCGGAAGTTGACTTGCAGTCCCCTTAGGAGCTGAGGTGGGAATGGACGGCGGGGTTCCCAACAGGGTAAGCAAGCTTCTGAAATTGACAGCCGCTATTGAATGATATTCTTCAGGGCCAAAAATTCTAGGAAAAAGAAAGCGAGAGGGGAAAAAAACCACAATAAATAGTTGTGTTTTGTATTATTTTATTTTTGTTTTTTTGTTTTAAGGTGCTTAGATTTTTTGTTGGACAGGCTTTCGTTCATATCCACATGTAATAAAGCAAATTTCAATCGTGACGCGCGAGTCAACAAAGGCAATATGTCTTCCTGAATTAGACTTTTTGTCTATTTTCAATTGAATTGTATTAAGTTGGCATCGTTTTTTTTTATTGGTTTGATATTGTTGTATATAAGTGCATGTATTACCAAAATACTTGCTAATAGAATTTTGTCAGCTTTGGATTCTATCATAAGCTAGATATATACAGCCAAACAACTTTTGTTCTCAATTACCCAAGTATATGAGAAAATGTTCTCCTTGCTCAGAAAGAGTTGGTGAGATATTATCACAAACACTAGGGGAAAATTAGATGCACGCTCAAGATTGATTTGAAGAAAACCTTTTTTTTTTTTAGAAAAATAGTAAGAGGTAGCGACTAATTGTATTTATTTTACCTGAACGTGATTATAAAAATATTACCCATGCGACATCGCTAAGAAATGATATAAACAATAAAAACTGCATGCACTCCATGAAAATAGAGAAAAATGGAGAAGGGGGTTAGATCTCAAGAGGGTCAAAGAGTGGAATAAGGGTTGTTAAAAATTTTATCTACTTGAATGTAGGTGATGACGGTGGCATTCATCTATGAAATTTACCCAATAATTAATCCAGAAAAAACCCAATTATTTACAATATTTTTTAACAATTAGATAAGAACAAAAAAGAAAGTGGTACGACCCGAATAGTTGGAGAAATTAAAAAAAATTGACTCCCCCAATTTCTAACCTCGGTCTGTGCAGACCAAGTGCCAAATGCACGTGCAAGGATAGCGCCAGGAAAACGACACGGCCGCATGCTTAGATTTGGGCGACTTTGGCATCAATGGGCATGTGCAAAATCAGTCCACGCGCAACAACTTGCTTTCTGGACCCTCCCCAGTAATTTTTTCTTTTGTTTTTTCGGCTCCTTTATTTGAATAAAAATTAATTAAAAAAAAAAAACTTGCTTTCTGACCTGTCCTCCAATTATAAATCAACGGACAGAATAACAAGGGCATTGCGGTCAAATCATAGCTTTGGATTTCTTCAAAATTGGAAGCAAAGTTTGGATCACCTTTATAATTTTTCACTTTCCGACCAAAAGTGATTGTCGTTTATGTGACGTCTCCGATAATTAAGGACCTTTTTTTTTTTTCTTCTTTTTTGGGTGCTTGGTAGTCATGTGACTCATGTCACCCCACAGAACTACGCGTACCCTTCAATTTTTGCTCTTTATCGTTTTTTTTTTTTCTTGGATATACAAGTATATTTAGGTTTGCGATTTTAAAACGATTTTTAAAAATGTAGTCTGATAAAATTATAATTTTACTTTTAAAATCTTGCGTTTTTAAAAACAGTCATTTTATGTAATTTAAAAACACATACTTTTTTACTTTTTCAAATCGCAGTTTTTTTTAAAATACACTCCAAAACGATACATTTTTACGATTTGATTTAAAAAGCGATCTAAATGCAAAACGCGATCTAAATCCATAAAAAGCTTAAGTTTAATTCCCTCTATTAGCCATAAAATATTGGCTCAATTTCTTACAAATTGAATTGTAAGAAAATTCTTCTAATTTATTATCAATTTCAGTACAAACCACAAAACTGCGTTTCTAATCAAGTAGCATACATTTCGTACCTTCAACAGTCCCATTGAAAACGTGAGATCAACTAACGATTTCAATAGAAATCAAGCGTGACTTGAACTCATGCTTACTGGCTCATTCATTTTAAACAAAGAAAATTATCCAAACTACTATCGTCGAACCATGAGATTTCATTTCACCAAAGTTAATTGGTGTTAAGGGAGACATTGCCCCCATCTGGCCTGGTTTTAGAGCGATAATCAAAAGCAGCATTTTGTCCCAACAATTCTCTCCTTACGATGAGGCTATGCGACACGATCCTATGACTTCTTGATTCTGGATACTATTTGTCGAACCTTTAGTTATCATTTCATCTAAAACTAATAAGAATACTTTCGGTCGAGATGTAGTGTAAAACTTATAATTTTATAGTATCTAATAAGAAATTAACACACCAGTTGAAAATACCGAATACATCTTATCAACAAAAAAAAAAAACACTTATCGACAAAATAGACACTTATCACTTCGAAGAGACTTACCGGATCTACACTTATTGTATTTAGTGTGTTTAAATAATATGTCAGCATCTCATTGTATGCTGTAAAAGTAAGGTTTATAATCCATCATAATAGTAGGGGCTCTCAAAACCGCTTAATGTTAAGAGAAACAACTCAAATCTTTTATGGACCTCGACATCGTGCCCAATAAGCCTATTTTTAGAGTAGTCGAAGGGAGCAACATTGTGTCCCAACAACTATCTTTGTGTTATGGTTTGATCCCATTTTAAGACTTGAATTTTTAATTTTTTTATAAAGATAGTTCGTGTTTTATGCCCCATTTGTTCANTCCCTCTATTAGCCATAAAATATTGGCTCAAGTTCTTACAAATTGAATTGTAAGAAAAATTCTTCTAATTTATTATCAATTTCAGCACAAACACAAAACTGCGTCTCTAATCAAGTAGCATACATTTCGTACCTTCAACAGTCCCATTGAAAACGTGAGATCAACTAACGATTTCAATAGAAATTAAGCGTGAGTTGAACTCATGCTTACTGGCTCATTCATTTTAAACAAAGAAAATTATCCAAACTACTATCGTCGAACCATGAGATTTCATTTCACCAAAGTTAATTGGTGTTAAGGGAGACATTGCCCCCATCTGGCCTGGTTTTAGAGCGATAATCAAAAGCAGCATTTTTTAACAATTCTCTCCTTACGATGAGGCTATGCGACACGATCCTATGACTTCTTGATTCTGGATACTATTTGTCGAACCTTTAGTTATCATTTCATCTAAAACTAATGAGAATACTTTCGGTCAAGATGTAGTGTAAAACTCATAATTTTATAGTATCTAATAATTTTATAGATTTTATCGGATCTACACTTATTGTATTTAATGTGTTTAAATAATATGTCAGCATCTCTTTGTAGGCTGTAAAAATAAGGTTTACATTCCATCATGATAATAGGGGCTCTCAAAACCGATTGATGTTAAGAGAAATAACTCAAAACTTTTATGGACCTCGACATCGTGCCCAATAAGCCTATTTTTAGAGTAGTCGCAGAGAGCAGCATTGTGTCCCAACAACTATCTTTGTGTTATGGTTTGATCCCATTTTAAGACTTGAATTTTTAATTTTTTTTATCAAGATAGTTCGTGCTTTATGCCCCATTTGTTCAATCGCAATTTTATTTTTTTGGAAAATATTTTAATCTGAAATCATTTTTCAGAAAAATGGTTTCAATTTGAAATATTTTTCGGTGTTTGGTATTAAAAATTATCAAATATTTCTTATATTTTCATTCTATCATATTACCCTCTAATTATAAAAATTTTATTCACACCATGAAAATATTAATATAAAACAACCTAATATTTATGATTAAATCAAATATAGATATATTATTGACTAACAATGATCATATATTTTCATATAATCTAAAGAGCTACGAGGAAAAAAGAGAAAGTGAAATGTTGCAAAGGAAAAGAGTGAGAATAAAATATATTCGGATGTGGGATTGAGATCAAGTTCAATTACTTGTATATATTTTTTGTAATTTGGGCAAACAATGGTGAGAGAACCGTTATGGCACACACCTACCTAAGTAAGTATTCAAGCAATGCAAGACTTACTCAAGTAAGTAGGCTCTATAAAAAATCCTCTCACAATTATGTGGCCAAGATGCGAAAGAGCAGCGAAAAATGGTTTACGCGGATAAGAAGCGTAAACCATTTTATCAAATATAGACATATTGACTAACAATAACCATGTATTCTACGAGAAAAAAAGAGAAAGAAAGTGAAATGTTACAAAGAAAAAGAGAGAATAAAATATATTCAGATGTGAGATTGAGATTCAATGCAATTACCTGTATATATTTTTAGTAATTTGGGCAAACAATGATAAGAAGGCCGTTATGGCACACACTTACCCGAGTAAGTATTCAGGCAATGCAAGACTTACTCAAGCAAGTAGGCTCCATAACAATGATATTAGGGCCGTTATGCTTTATAAAAGTTATTTTCCTTAGTCGACTGAAGAAGAAAAAAAAACATTTTCTAATTTACCAATAGTTTATATCGCGCTAAATACTCAAAAGTAAAAAAAACTTTTTTCAGAAAATAGTTTATACGGAAACAAACAACCTTAAACTTTTCTTACGGAATATATCTTTATATATATCTCTATCAATTTGCTTAAAGATTTTTTTTTTCTTCCAATCGCATCCAATTTTTTTTTGCTCCTCATGACTATCCTTTTTCTTTCCTCCCACCACCTCCTCTCTCCAGAGGCTTCGACCACCTCCATGATCGTGACTCTCAAGACCAAAAATAAAAAATTATGACAATATAATTGAAAAAACAAAAAAAAAAAAAAAATTTGTTAAAAACTTGCAGAAATATAGACGTAGATCTGTGATTAGAAAAGTCCAAAAACACGATGTACGTGAGTACGTCCATTGAAAAATTGAAACTCAAATCTTAAAACAGAATCAAGCCAAAGCACATGATAGTAGTTCCCTAATATTCATAACGACTACAATTTTTAAAAAAAATTGTTAAAATATAGAATAAATAATTAAATTTATTTATTCTTATCCACTTAAATTTTTAAGATAAATAATGATTTAATATGATATCAGGATCAGAAGTTATGACTTCAAATCCTGACTCTATAATTTACCACCCATTTCAGTTAAACATTAGCTTTATCTATTAAAAGAAAATTTGAGTCTACATGTGAAAAATTGTGTTAAAGTATTGATTAAATTTACTCATTTCTATAAGCTCAAACTTTTGAGATAAGTAGTAATTTTACGTAATTATATAAAGCTTTAAAATATATAACTCCCTTGTATGTTATTTTCTCAAATTCCATTTAGACACGTGGAAATAGAGGGTTGAGGATCAAACCCGTCATAATATCTTTACTTTTTTAGTGATTTCAACGATCAAATTGATGTTGTCCAAAACCAATCCCTAAATGAATTCATTGCTGGACAACAACCAAATCACATGGACACTATCCATTGTCGGTCACATCGTCAGTTTGTAGTAGATTTTGGGTAACCCATCCCATTCACACCTTATATCAAGAGGAGTGCTCCCAAAACCCACATTTTTATCCGACAGCTATTTAATAATGCTGACGTAATAATCTTAACTAACTCCAAGAGACATGAGTCTTCAGAAGAAATGAGAGGGGCGGATAGAGCATGAATCCTATATTAAGGACGACGAAATCATGACATTGTAGACTCACAAATCAAAGAACACGTAGTAAAAATCCCTTTGAGTAGGGGTGAGCATAGGTCAGATCGGGCCGGGTATCACGAATATCCGATACCCGGCTTGCAGTGCTCAGATTTGCAATCCAAAAACCCGCAACCCGCATGTTTTAATTGTAATTCGCTAGGTTTCGGGGTATGCGGGACGGGGTGGGTAAATACCCGATCAAACCAAATCTGAGATCAGATCTAATATGAACTGAAATCTGAGATCAGATCTGATATGATCAGATCATATCAGATCTGATCTCATATTAGAACTAACGCAATGGATGTGTGGCCGTAGCAGTGGGACGACGTGGTCGTGGCTGTTGGACAACATGGCCGTGGTAGTGGGATGGAGTGTGCTTCGCAGCTGACGGCATGGGCATGGCAAAGAAGGAGAGTAACTCAGGCGACAGTGTGGCAGAGAAAGGAAGAGAAGGAGAAAAAAAGAGAAGAGAAAGGAAGAGAAGAGAAAAGAAAAGGAGAGTGACTCAAGCGACGATGTGGTAGAGAAAAGAAGAGAAGAGAAAGGAAGAGAAGAGAAAAGAAGAGAGGGAGAAGATGAAAGGCTTGGGAGTCATGGAGATTCGGAGAAGATGAAGACTCGAGAGAGTTTGGAGTTGGGGGGATTTAGGGTTTTCTCATAAGAATAATATGGTTTATACCCAAAGATTTGTTTCATGCAGGGTGGGGCAGGTAATACCCGAAAATAAAAAATACAACCCAATACCCGATCCGACCCGGATGGGTATTCAAAAACTTCACCCGCACCTAAAAAAATAAAAGAAAAAATCAGAATTTACCGGGTGAGGCGAGGTGCGCGGATTGTGCAAGTCAGGTTGGGTTTTGCCCACCCCTACCTTTGAGGGTATTAGATTGGGGAGGCATAGGACTAAGAGAGGCCAAGAAGGGCAATGAGTCACCAAACGGGAGAAGAGAGGGCACTGATTTAGGAAAGAGAAATAAGGGTTGTCACTTGATTTCTAAGAAACAAAAATGACACTTTTAGTATGCGGAATGATCAAAAATCAAAATTTCAAAATGTGTTTTAATAGGTTGTTAGTCAAGTTGGTTTGGGTCGAATAACCGACAGCCAACCATCAATCATTGACATCAACAACCAAAATAAATGTCAGATCGTTGAAAATAGGTTGATATCAATCAGTTTCGGATCAGATATAAGCTGAAGAGTTAAATCATATTTTTTTGCCAACCTTTCCTTAGAGGCAGAATAAACGATGGAGCCAAAAAAAGGGTTGCTTCCAACACCTCCCCACACTCTCTAAGTAGTGCCTCCCCGCGTTCACCGTGTAATGTTTCCCTGCTCCTCCGACGAGCCCACACCTCCTACCCCTCTTCTTCTCCTCTTTCTTCTTCTCACCCTTCCTCTTTTCTTCATCTTCTCCTTTTCTTTTTCTCCCCCTTCTCTGCTTCCCTTTCCCCCGCCCACCCCACCTATTTTGGTGATTCGGACTAGAAATTAGCAGAGGTGATTTCCAGAAGTTCAGAGAGGAAGAAAAGCAAAGGCAGTAAGATGACATCATTGAAAGTGGTCTCACAGCAGAAGAAAAATTTCGAAAACATGTTACTCTACCACTAGTACTGCCCTGTTGATGCTGTGACCTCACAAGCATCAAGTTCCCATTCGTCTTCCAAATTGCGAGTTAACTCGCCATTTTCCTCTGCAACTGCCTTCTATTCCTTCGCATCTTTATTCAGTCATGGATCCTGACCTTTCAATTACAATCTATCAACTCAGTCTTACTGAACGATTGGAATTCAAATTCCATCTATAGAAATGGAGATGGATAATCCCCCCTTCAAATTTGTTAAGGGCAGTGAAAGGGAGACAATTGGAGTGCAGTAGAAATGAGGAGCCAAAGCCAGTAGCCGAGATGATTTGCACACATTCTTTAAAACCTCACATCTTGAAATTAGTTAAAACATAGAAGCAAGCAAGAGAACTTTATTAGGTAGCATCCATCAATCTCACAACTACAGACTGCCCCCTCTCACATGAATTCCAACAATAGGTGTTATAAATAGCATTTACTAGTGATATAAAACAAAAGCTGCCTCAGTACCGATCATATGATGGACGACCACCAGCACTAGGACGGTCATAAGGACCAGATCTCTCCCTATAGCTCCCCCTGTCATAACGGCCAGGCCTTCCACTTCCATACCTGTCGCCACCACCTCTTAGGCCTCCATCCCTGTCATAACCTTTGTCTTTGCCATATCCATTGTGAGGTGCCCGATCCATATATCTCTCACCTGCAAAGCGATCACCACCAGGTGGGTATCTTTCATGGCTATAATGATCACGGGTATCATAGCTGTCCTCTTTGCTATCGATTCGATCGCTGTCCCCATAGCGTCCCCCATCATAACGGTCATCATAGCGGTCTAACCTAAAGCGATCTCCACGGCCACCACCTCCGCCAAAGCTAGAACTTGAAAAGAGCCGACCACCACTCCCTCGACCACCATCATCTGAAGGACATTCACGGGCAAAATGTCCTGGACGACCACACTTGAAGCAGTCAGAACGCCCTGCTGACCTCTCTCCACTCCTGTAACTGTCCCTGCCACCAGATATACGGTCCCTTTCATATTCATAACCCGGACCTTGACCACCCATTTTCGGTTTCGCCTTGTTCACTGAGATGACGTGACCATCTAAATCCTGGCCATCCATTTCCCTGATAGCATCATCCATAGCTCGACGATCAGCAAAGGTAATAAATCCAAATCCACGAGGACGACCGGTATCCCTGTCCACCACGACCTATACAGATACCAAACATTAGTCCAGTTATGACATTTGAACAAATATCTGCCCCATGTTCAGTAATGTCAGTCCAACAGCAAAATGGGTCAATACAATTGGATGAGAGTTGTTGAGTATTCTATGTTTCATCATTGGCAACATAAGCATGCACTCATTTGCAGGGGGCATGTACTCTAACGAGAGCAACATTGTTAAAGCAAGCAGCGAGAGACAGATTACAACTGCAAGTGAGAGGATCTTAAATATTTTTACCATAGCGCTTTATGCTTCTTCATTTTGAATGTCACAGACATAAGTTTCTAGGGCATAGCATAAGTATTTCAAAAGCATGTAAGTCACAAGAATCAGCCAGAAATACCTCCATGAATTTTCTGCTCATGTGCACAAATCGCAATCAAGAACAAAAAGATCATCTAATTAAAATACCCAACTCAGATGCACTCTTTCAAAGCAAATTTACATTTACACACTACTTTTGATAACAAATGCAGCATCACTAGCTCATTGTTCATTCCCTATAATATGCCTCACTAAGACTGAGGCATCAAAACAGATAGAAAGAGTTTCAAATCTAGAGCAATTTGAATATTACAACTCCCACTCTTATACACTGTCAAAATTTATGAGAATGCTCTTGACGTCACGTGTAGGCGCGTCCCGTCTTTGCTGGTCTTGCTGGTTGGTTTCCTGGTTCCAGGTTAGGTTTTTCTTCGTTTTCTCGCACCTTTGGTTCTTGGCTGGTTGAGATGGCTTCTTCTAGTTGGTTCCACGTTGAGGCTAAGTCCTTTGAATTTGTTTGTGTGGAGGCGGTCTCAGTTTTACGGGTATATGAAAGAAGTAGAGGACTTGTTCAACCAATGGGGAAGGTCACTATGTCATGGTTGCTGGACACCATGACGGCTATCTTTCAGGCACAGAGCTCGAAGGAATTCGTGGAGTCTTTGACGGTGGGGGTCAAAGCTTTCATTGCTAAACGGCGTTCGATTCGTTTTAGCTGTTTTGTGGCTGTTGTGGAGTACGGCAGTGGCGGTAGAAGAGGTTTTGTGATTTTTATGGAAGGAAGAGGGGGTAGGGGCTGGTCGGGATTTGCACTTGAGCTGCGGAGGTTCCTTGAGGCCTTCCAGCTGCCTTATGATGGTGGAAAAGGGCCTTCGACGCCGGTAACATGTTAGCTGGCCACAGTGGTTGATAAGCAGACGTTTGCGAAGTTTGTGGCTGGCCAGAGGCAGCATGGAGGAAGCTCCACCAGTCACAATGCTTCAGAGCCGAAAACCCAGAGCACCAAAGGTTGGGAGACGTACAGGGACATGAGTGGTAGTGGCAAAAGCTCCAGTGATCATGTCAGCACTGCAAAGGCAGTGTGTGTCTGTGGCAAGGACGCTCATACTGTACTTCAAGCCTTGAGGAAACAACTGAAAGATTTGAGGGGTGACGTAGATCATTTACTTAGGGTACTGGATATGGGCCTGGAGCTTGATGGATTGAAGAAGGTTGAAGCCCTTCTCGGGCCATGGTAATCAACTAGCCCATCCCCTCAGGAGGGGCCCAACCCGCTCAAGTTTTAAGTTCGTCGATATTGGGCCAAGCGAAGAATGGTTTTATAAAGGGAAAAGGCTTGTTTTTTTCCTAATGGGCCACGAGCTAATAAATTTGTTAGGCCCAGCTTAAAACCCACATTTCAGTGGGTGGTCAAAAAGCGGGTCGGGTCCCCGTCTGTCTCAAGCTATGGTTCAGGTATGGATTTGGCTTCTACAGGCATGGGTGTGTGTTCAGGTCAACTCACAATCCCTCCACTAGCCTCCCCACAAAGCCACGTCAACAACAGTACCCTTCAGAAAGGGGGTTAGAACGCTGCGAATGGCGGAGTAGTAGAGACCCCTACCGCCAGCGCCTCTCTATCGTCGGGTCCATCTTGTGGCACCTCTGTCAGTCCCTTAGCCATATTTTCGCCAGCAATATGGCTGTGTGGGATGTCCCCAAGTCTAGACCCCCTACCAATGGTGTAGCGCCCAATTTCGAAGGCTCGTAATGTGTCCCACGTCAAGAGGTCTCCAACGCCGACAAGATCGCAAACATCGAGCTTTGAGTCATGGAGGCTTGGTGGCAGAAGCAAACGCTTCTGTTCTGGATGTGAGGGATACCGGGTCCTTGGCCATGGGTCTTCCTACAGGTAATGATGGTGTTTATTCTTTGTTGGATTCTTGAGTGGGTGGTGCTGAACGTGGTTGTTTCTGAGGATTCAAGTTGATCGATTGTTCTGAGGGAGGGGAAAAGGGTTGTCTTCCTTGGGGGGGCGGGGGGGGGTTTGGTAGTGTTGGGTAGAAACAGGAGGAGGGATTGGCCCAGCTGGAGGTTGGTGATGCTAGAACAGGTCTGACCCAAGGCACTGCCACTGCTGCTCCAACCAAAACCCGTCTTCGTTAGGAGGGGAGCAACGAGGTGGATAACTTGGGTTTTGTTGTGATTCCTTCTTTGGCTGAGCAAGTAAGAGAGATTATCAGCCCTAGAAAGGAACTTCAGATTTGAGGGTTTTGGGCTAGATTGTGAAAAGGATCTACCGGCCTTGGATATGTGAGCCAATAAATGTTTGCCCCCCACCCCCCATGGGAACTTCAAAGGAGATGGGTTTTTTGAAAAAGAAACGTCGAAGTGGGTAAGAAAGAAGATCAAAGGATTTAGCAAATTTTTTGGGTATGCCATGAGATAAATTTGAAAAGGAGATCATGGTTGCTTCTATTGAAGCCAGCTGCAACAAGGATGTTCTGATCAAAGGTTCTCCTTCTAGATCTTCTCAGTTGACTCCTAAAGGTAGCAGAGAGTTGAAAAGGCTAGATTGCTCCATTAAGTATGCCTCTAAAGGATCTACATCCAAATCTGTTGGTAGAAGAGGGTGGGTGTCTTTTGTTGCTTTATGAAGCCAAAATCACTTCTTGGAATGTGAGAGGACTAAATGAAGCGAATAAAACAAATGCATATTAGAAATCTCCTCAAGATGTGGAAGGTTGACATAGTGACTTTACAGGAGACTAAATTGGAGCAGTAGCCCAGGAGTATTGTGCGAAGCTTTTTGGGGAGGCAACATCTAGATTGGTGTCACTTGGATTCTAGAGGGGCATCATATGGTATTTTAGTGATCTGAGATAGGAGAGTTGTGGAAAAAAAAAATGAAGAATGCATGGATAACTATACAGTGGTGTGTAAATTCAGAAGCGTTAGCGATCAGTTTGAGTGAATGTTCACTAGTGTCTATGGCACTAATTCAGATGTTGATCGTCGGTTGTTATGGGACAAGCTAGCAGGTTTGATTAGTTGGTATTTGCCTTGGTACATTGGGAGTGATTTTAACGTGACCCGCTTCCCTAGTGAGCGATTAGGAGAGGCCAGCTTCTCTCTCACTATGGAAGAGTTCTCGAACTTCATCTTTGAGCAGGGTCCTATGAATATCCCCCTCCAGGGTGGGAATTTCACATGGTCTAATCATCAAAATTCTCCTTCGTGGTCTAAAATCGATAAGTTTCACATCTCTCCTAAGTGGGAGGATCATTTTTAGAATGTTATCCAGAGCAGATTACCCAAAGTTCTCTCGAATCACTTCCCTATTCTTATTGATTGTGGTGATTTTCAAAGGGACATAAGTTACTTTAAATTTGAAAACATGTGGCTAAAAACAGAAAGGCTTCGTTGAGAAGGTGAGGCACTAGTGGTCTTCCTATTGTTTTCATGGTTGTCCTATCTTCGTTTTGGCTAAAAAATTAACAGCTCTAAAAGCTTACCAAAAAACATGGAATGATACGGAGTTTGGTAATTTGGAGAACAAAAGGGCTCTTCTAGATGATTTAAAAGGGCTGGATGGAGTTGAAGAACAGAAACCACTTTCTAGTGAGGAGATATTGAGGAAGGAAGCAGCTACAATTGAGCTCAAGAAGATTATTCTTTTCGATGAGAGCTGGAAGCAAAAGTCGAGGGTGTTGTGGTTAAGAGAGGGGGATAAAAATACCAAGTTCTTCAATCGGGTGGCTAATTCTAATAGAAAATGTAACATGATAGAGAAATTGGTCATCAATGGAGACATCTCTTCTAATCCGGATTAAGTTAAAGATTATATAATCAAATTTTTCATTAAGCTCTACACCGAGAATGAAAATTGGCTGCCAGAGTTGGATGGTTGTCCTTTCCACTCTATTAGTGAGGAGGAGGTAGCTTGGGTGGAGCAAGCTTTCAAGGAAAGGGAAGTTTTCAAAGTGATGAAAGATCCAAATGGAGATAAGCCTTTAGATCAAGAAAATTTCTCTAAGGATTTCTTCCAGTCTTGTTGGGATATTATCAAAGAAGATGTTATGAAGGTCTTTCTTGAGTTCCATACACGCGGCAAGTTTGTTAAAAGTTTGGGGATGTTGAGGGTAAAAACTTTCTTCCTTTTATTCTAGTAAGTGGGATTTATAAGATTATTGCGAAGATTGCGGCTAATAAATTGAAAATTGTCTTTGAGAATAACATTTCGAAGACTCAAAACGATTTTATTAGAGGTTGTTAGATTTTAGATTCTGTTTTATCACCAATGAATGCAGATATAGTTGTCTCAAATTGGGCAAGTTGGGAGTAATATGTAAATTGAACTTAGAAGAGACTTATGACCACATTAGTTGGGAATTTCTTGTTATACATGTTAAGGAGATGTAGCTTTGGGCAGAAAATGGCAGAGTTGGTTTGTGCACTGCCTATCCACTGTTTGATTCCATGAAAATGGCTATTCCAAGGCTTAGTGTCCAACCAAACATATGAATAGCCAATCCATTCTAGAGGCTATTCCATGTACGAAACGTACCCTTAGACTCGTTATCCAAGCCACCCCACAAGAAATCCCTTTGTAGTTTTCTATTCGATTAGCAACACTAATCGGGATAGGGAAGAGGGAAAGGAAATATGTAAGTGGGTTGAAAAGGGTGCTCTTGATCAACGTTAATCGACTGCCCTTAGGGGGTAGATGATCACCCTATCTCAGACCATGAGATCTATTGAAAAAGCCACTGGAATACCATTAATCAAAATAGAGAATCAAAGAGTGAATAGGCAGTGCACACCAACTCTGCCATTTCTGCCCAAAGCTACATCTCCTTAACATGTATAACAAGAAATCCCAACTAATGTGGTCATAAGTCTCTTCTAAGTTCAATTTACATATTACTCCCAACTTGCCCAATTTGAGACAACTATATCTGCATTCATTGGTGATAAAAACAAAATCTAAAATCTAACAACCTCTAATAAAATTGTTTTGAGTCTTCGAAATGTTATTCTCCAAGACAATTTTCAATTTATTAGCCGAAATCTTCGCAATAATCTTATAAATCCCACTTACTAGAATAAAAGGAAGAAAGTTTTTAACCTCAACATCCCCAAACTTTTAACAAACTTGCCGCGTGTATGAAACTCAAGAAAGACCTAAGTTTGGTTCAATTCCAGTAAGAACATGGGTGTTGTCAACAAACTGAGAAATAGGAATAGCAATTCAATTACACCTTCTATTCCTAGTAATAGCTATTTATTTTCTTAATATAATAGTCATTTCACGTATTGAACGTGTCCTAAGTTCCATCTTGTTAATAGGAAGATCTGTACTCCCTTTAGTCTTCGAGGTTTGGGGATTAGGAGTTCCTCACTTTCAACCAGGCTCTATTGGGAAGTGGTTATGGAGGTATGATGTGGAAAGAGAGGCTTTTTGGCGGCAGGTCATGAATAAGAAAATATGGTAGTTTGATGGGCAGATGGCGTTCTAAAGTTGTCACCAGGCCTTATAGGGTGAGTTTATGGAAACATATTATGCACGGCTAGGTTGCCTTCTCTAGTTCTGTTAGTATCAAAGTGGGTGATGGCTCTTTAATCAGGTTTTAGTATGACATTTGGTGTAGGAATCGTCCTTTGAAGGAATCATTTCCACAGTTATTTTGCATTGCAAGGGACATGGATGCTCTAGTGGCTGACCATATCTTTGCTCATAAGGACGAGGTGCATTGGGAAAGTGGTTACGTTTGTATGTTGTTGAGAGAAGCTTTTTGGTGCCAGGTCATGAATAAAAAATATGATAGTTTGGCAGGTGGATGGTGCTCTATAATTGTCACCATCCCCTATAGTGTGAGTTTATGGAAACATATTAGGAGGGGCTTGGATGCCTTCTCTAGTTTTGTTACTATCGAGGTGGATGATGGCTCTTGGACTAGGTTTTGGAATGACATTTGGTATGGGAATCGCCCTTTGAAGGAATCCTTTCCAGAGTTATTTTCCATTGCAAGGGACGAGTATGCTCTGGTGGTTGACCATATGTTTGCTCATAATAACAAGGTGCATTGGAAAAGTGGTTATAGAGGTATGCTATCGAGAGAGAGGCTTTTTGGCGACAGGTCGTTAATAAAAAATATGGTAGTTTGGCGGGTGGATGGTGCTCTACAGTTGCCAACAAACCTTATGGTGTGAGTCTATGGAAACATATTAAGAGGGAATGAGACTTCTCTAGTTTTGTTACTATTGAGGTCAATGATGGCTCTTGAACCAAGTTTTGGGCATGACATTTGAAGTGGGAATCATCCTTTGAAGGAATCCTTTCCAGAATTAATTTGCATTGCAAGGGACAAGGATGCTCTAGTTGCCGGCCATATGTTTGCTCATAACAACGAGGTGCATTGGGATGTAAATTTTATTAGATTGGTGCACAATTGGGAGTTGGATTTTGAATTTGTTAGAAGTTAGAGAAATGAAGATATAAGTGTTGTTGGGTTCCTCTACAAGGCGATCTTTTGAGGTCTAAACATTTTACAAAGCTCTCTTCTCCAACATTGACTACTCTTTTCCTTGAAAGAGCATATGTAGGTCTAAGGCACCTTTGAGGGTGACTTTCTTTACATGGACAACATATTTAAGAAAAATTCTCACTATGGATAATCTCCATA
Organism: Betula pendula; assembly: GCA_900184695.1. Lineage (NCBI taxonomy): Eukaryota > Viridiplantae > Streptophyta > Magnoliopsida > Fagales > Betulaceae > Betula > Betula pendula. The sequence continues at coordinate 97,223 of FXXK01001539.1, read as the reverse complement.
AGCGTCGCATCTATAACACCACGATCCCATATTGGAAAGATGAGAAGTAATCTACATAGATTGGGTGGTTTATAAAGATAGTCTAGTTACTAGATGAAATTGAGCTTTAAAAAAAATTCTAGGGAATCTCCAAAATTGACTAGTTCTTTTAGGGTAATAGCGCAAATGTGGCTAGTGCTTTTGGGTCATTACAAATGGTATCAGAGCCACCTAATAACGTCAGGCCATGTGGTACTAGAGCACTGCATGACGTGGCCCTGACGAGAAAGTCAGGAATTTAAGAGGGAAAGTTTGTAACACCTTAGTCCCAAATTGGAAATATGACTAACCCACATAGAGGGAATGGTTTATAAAGATAGTCATTATTGTTAAACCCCATATTGCCTAGTTCCTAGATGAAATTGAGCTTTATAAGAAATTCTAGAAAATCTCCAAAATTGACTAATTCTTTTGGAGTGATAGTGCATATGTGGTTAGCGTTTTTTCCTAGGTCGTTACAACATCATAGTGATAGATTGGAAAACTCCTAACCACTTTCTTCTTCACTATGATATTGCGAGAGACTAATGGAATTTGGTTTTTAAAAGGTTTGGAGTAGAGTGGCTTATGCCTAGACTGGTGGTGGAGTTCCTAGCGTGTTGGAAAATAAGGTTTAGTCAGAAGGATTTCAATGTTGTTTGAAATGTAATCCCTTCTTGATTGATGTGATGCATTTGGAGAAAAATGAATGTTTGAAGTTTTGATGAATGTGAGAAGACGAGCTAAGATCCACAACTTTGTTACCTTAAATCCCTCTTTGAGTAGATCTTTGTTAATGCGCTTCTTTCTAGCTTTGTAGATTTTTGTGCTCTTTTTCCTTGTTCTTGATCTCGCTGGGTTTTTTTGTTTGTATACTTCCCGTGTATTTGGATTGAGTCCTCAACACTTTTTAATAAATTTACTTTTCACTTACATATTAAAAAAAAAAAAAAACCTTATGAGAGCCAATGCGACAATAAGCCTGCAATCTGTGCTTAAGATCATAATCCTGAATAATCTACTTCCCCAAGCAAAATCCCTCCCATGATTTCAAAATAAAGGTAATGGTCCAAGCCATGCACATGCTTCACCTCAACCCTTGTCTTCAAGCCTACCCTCCCCCCATTAATTTGGATAAAACAATTACATTTGGTTGAAAGGCATTATGGATGTCTTGAGAAAATTTTAATTAAAAAAAATTTCACAAGGTTTATCCACTTGTACCGCACTCCTTTTAGTTACATGATGGGGTTATTACTGGTTATTAAATATTTCACACTACTTCATATGGTAGGGGTCACGCCAAATCAAGGATTGATTCTATTAGTAAGGACGTGATGCTGCTTCAGCTGGAGCTCACACCAAATTGAGGGTTGGGGCTATGAGTATACTGGTAGCAGCCTCTTACTAGAAAAGCCTTACAAAAGTACACAAGGATCACATACAATATCTACTATTTATCTGAAAAGCAGGAATTTAGACTCTATTACAAAAGAAACACGCATTAACACACCCAATGACTTTTGCTTCTTTTTTTTCATCTATATGAAACAAAATAATCAATAGTTTGCACTCTTAATCTTTCTATTGGACTCAATATAAAACAGCATACGATCCGATCCACAATTCAATGCAGTGATATTCCAATTACATTGAGAAAGCAAATTAAACAGAGATCCTAAAGAAGGCCATTTGAAAACAAATCTTTTAGGCTCTCCAACAAGAGAACAATTTAACTCAACTCACTTAACCTTTATCCCAATTAAATTGGGATCAGCTATGGAACCTCATGAACTTATCCGGGTTAGCCACATGTATTCTTTTCCTCCATTCCATCCTATCTAAAAACGTACATGTTGTCACCTCCTTAAGTAACATATCATTTGTAACCAAACTAAATTAAATTCATATCTACTTGAAACCACAAAAATTATTTTTTCTTTTGATAAGCACAAAAAATAAACATATCATATTGAAGATTTTGTTAGTCTAAGTCATCATAAGCATCTCACTATTGTTTACATGATAATAATCCATCCAATTATTAAAAGAACCAGAATCTTCCACACAAGGTAGAACTGGACAAAATCTTCAAGGAAATGTTAGTTGAACACAGGGCTGAGCACTGAAAAGTTAATACCTACATACGTAAAAGAACAAAAATCTCCTCCTATGACGTATATATGGGTATTTGGCAAACATTCTGGTGCACCATCTATGACTTATATTAATCTACATTCGGTTTTTTCATTTCATTATCCAAGTCAAACATAGCTCTTAAGGCATTCAAGGATCCTTCCACCAAAAAGCAAATATGACAGACAAGAAAAACCGCAGGCAGGCAGGCAGGTGTCATAGTATAGTTGCAATCTGCAATCACAACATGCTACCCACATCTACAATTCAACTGTAAATTGAAATAATCTTCAGAAAGAAATCTTAGAACAAACATATCGAATTGTAATGTTATATTGAAAATGAGTCATGCCAACGCTAAAAAGAAAAGTCTTTACAAGAAAAAATGTACCATTAAAAAAAATAGTAGTTTATAGGAAACACACGCACACGCTAAAGCGCCAATCTTAGAACAACCTTCTGGAGGACAAATTCACAATAGCAAAAAACTTAGTTCAGCACCCTAGCAATAGTATGAGAATTAATACGTAGGGATGTCATTAAATGCAATCAAGTGATTACCGATGCCTATTAGAATGCAAACTACACCCTAGTGAAAGATAAATACAGAGTGGAAAAATGAGTCACAATCCCACAACACCCAAACTTGGGACAAATTGTTAAAGAATGCTAGAACTGAATGGCTGAATTAATTGGAAGGGCACCTCCATTTGAAAGACGCCTGGAGTGTGGCATATTCATGGTGACAACTAATGGGGGCTAAGAGCATCCACAATGGATCCTTTACAATTTTATTCAAATTTTGAAGAATAACCCCACTTTTTCTATTTTGAAAAACACTCTACATCCCTTTTTTTTTTGGAGAATGGATCCTGCAGAATGGGGAATCATGGAGAGATGAGAGGAAGTTTGATTTTTTTATTAGGTTAAGAAAAAGAGAAAGGAATAAAGTATGGGATAAAAGATAACCTGCAGAATGGGGAATCAGGTTAAAATATGAAGGATAACTAACATATCCATTTTAAAAGGATGGGAAAAAATCGGATGGGGGGTGGATTTAAGACACGATCCTTTAAAATTTGAAGAAAATGTCTCTTTAAAGCATCCGTTGTGGATGCTCTAAAAGAGTACCAAAATATGAAGCAAAACAATCTTGCAGTTGGAATTGCACACAAACAACCCATGCTTAAAATCTCTAAAAGAAACTAAAGTACCCTTTTCTAGTAATCAACAAAGAAAGCAACCACAGTCCCTTAAGTTCACTTAAATATTATCCACATATACAAGCTCTAAAATACCCAACATGTGTCAAAAAGCACCAAACAAATAATTAACAAGTGAATAAACGATAAAAATTCAAGGGGGGAAAAACAGAAAACAAAAAAAAAAGCGTAAAATTCTCCACAAAAAATGAAATTGCGAATCACACAACCCCATGTTCATTGAGAAATAATAATTACGAAAAAAAAAATTAAAAATTTTGAAAATTGGGAAGCATACCGAAGTATGAAGAATTTTGCCGTAGACACTAAAAGCAGCTTCAAGGTGTTTCTCCGCGGTCTCCCACGACAAGCCTCCGACAAATATGCGATTATCTTCCCTCACGGCCATCTAGTTATCAATTTCAATTGTTAATAATAAACAACCACATAATTTGAAACACAAAGAGAAAACAGAGAGACAATGTTGATAATAAACCTTAACCGAGGTGCTGAGACTACTGAGGTTTACAGTTTCTTAGGCTGTCAGCCAGTGTGAAGCTTTTGTGTGAGAAACCCTAACGTAACCTTCAACGGTGAGATTCTGTAAGGATCACGATCTGTCGCCGCTGGATATTTTTTGTAAGGATCACGATCTCTCTCACTTTTGGCAATAAGTCGGTATAAGGATTACAAAATATTATTAAAAAAGACATAAATTTTTACAGAGTGACGTGAGACATCATTTTATAAGATATTTTTTATAAAATATTTTATAAGTCTAATATTCTTCAAATTAAGCATATAATATTATTTTTTATGGTTAGGACAATTTTTCCTTTTTTATTTTTACATATATTTGGAAAAGTACTAATTTACCTTAAATTAACAGCTAATTTATATTATACAAAAAAAACAAAAAACAAAAAAACAGCTAATTTATAATGTACCTTCAATTGGGAAAATATTACTCTTAAACTACAAAAAAAAAAAAATTGTAATTTACTCATTTTTGTCCCATAGAAATATAAAAATGCCCCAAAAAAATTTGTTAAGTCTTGTTGCAAAGTTAAGATCTTGTTAATATAGGGGCGGGACTAATAATTAATTAATATAAAATAGGACAAATTATATTGGACAAAAATTTCTTACAAACCAGTTTGTAGAAAATTCTTACAAATCAGCTTCTAAAAGAAACATGTGTCATTTAAGCATGTGAGAAGCACATAATTTCTTATTAATGCTATTAAAGAAACATATGAGCAGCATATGTTATTAGCTTCTCACATGTTAAGAATACATGTTACTTTTAAAAGTTAGTTTATAAGAGTTTTCTACAAATCAGTTTGTATGAAATTTCTGTCCAAGTATATATATCCCCTCAAACTACCACTTATTGTCAATGTCCACAAATTATCAATTGTGTCAATATTCCTCATAAACTATCAAAAAATATCAATGTCCCCTAATGACAAAAATATCATTTATAAATTTTTTTAAAAAAAATATTAAATATTAAAACAAACTAAAAATTTAAAAACTAAAAAAAAAATTATAGAAACAAAAAATAAAAAACCAAGGGAGCCACCTAGGGGTGTTAGAACTAGGTTTGACTCAACTAGGTTAAATTCGATTCGGTCTTGATTCAAATAATAAATTAGCCGTTCACAAACAAAATAATTTGCTCGAATATTAAACAATTTATATTCGTATAAAATCGGCTCGATTCGGTTAAACTCGATTCGATTTCAGTTCGAATAGTAAAATGAGTTGCTTGTGAATACAATAATCTGCTCGAATATTAAACAATACATACTCGTATGAAATCAGTTTGACTCGAATAAAGTCATGAGCTCGGCTTGTATAAGTTCGACTCAACTCGTTCGACTCAAATCGTTAGCTCGCCTTGTGTGTGTGTGTGTCTATATATATAGGTTTTATATATAACACACATATATTACACACCCAATCATATATAAATATAAGATTGTATAATTGTAGTGTATAACTATCTTTTTGAGTTCAATGAAATTGAATCTGAACTATTTTGTCAAAAAAAACTAAATATATACCATGTTATAGTTAGTTATAACACATTTAACTATATAATTATATGATGCGTTAATGTATATTAACTATAGTTATAACTATGATATATAATATTATTAGTCGTGATTTTTTACCAAATGAAGGGGAAATGTTTTGGGTTTGCTGTGTTTTAGAATTCCTGCATAAACTTTCAAATGGATGATCTTCTCTTATGATCATCCATGCACTAAAACTTTTACAAGAGAGTTTCAAAAGACTCATCGATCTAGGGTGAGAGCGAGCCTCGGAGGCTAATCAGGTAAGAAATGGTCATCTCATGGATTTTGATTGCTCTGTTTGAATTTGTGATACTCTTTAATGAACAAATCCTCTCTTATTAAGGGACAATATAAAAATCCTTACCTCCAACAAAAGAAAAAAAAAAAAATCAAAAACATTTCCAAAATTTTCTGAAAGATGACTTGATTCATTTTTAACAATTTTTGGTGGCTTCATTCAAGATGAGCCAATCTTCTCCGGTGGTTGTGGTTGTGCCCGATCTTCTCCACAGTTGACATGAACGATGGTTTTTCCTTTGAGGGACCGAGGGCTGCTTGAGAAATGAGGTTCCAGTGTTTTCATCATTATTGCATTGGATATTTTTAGCTTATATGGCAAATTATTATTGGAGGCTACAAAGGTGGTGTTTTACAACTCAACCTGATTGAAGGTTTTGTCATGCATATATATTTAACCAAAAATCCTTATTGCTAATTTATATGCATATCTATAAATTTTATGGATATTGTTAGAATATACAAAAAAATATTATATACTTTTCATATATTTTATATATATTAGGTTTTGATATCGAAATATTTAATATTAAAGGGTTGATTCTAATCAAATCTGGATATTAAAATCTGATTACTATACTTGTATTCACTCACTACCCTATAAATAGGAATCTTTGTATTGTAAACAATCAAGTTAATGAGAGCGCAATATAGCCTTAGGGGTCTCAGAGTAATGGACGTATGTGTCTAACACCGAACCACCTGTAATTCTTTGTCTCTCTTTTCTTTCTCTTGCTTCCGCTATTTTTCTCATATTTTAGATTTCCACACAAATTTCAACGAATATGATACATAATATGATATGATACATGCATGATGTAGAAAAAAAAAATGATTCACGATATAATTTGCATTTTAATAACCGCTAGAAAAAGCATTTCCTAACGGGCATATACGTACCTATATTATACTCTTACTCATGAGAATACTATAAACCATTATTCCATGTAATCACAAGAATGTACGTATATTATAAGTTTAAACTTTTAAGATAAGTACTGATTTAACATTGTATTAGAGTATAGATAAGAGTTCGAATCCAAACCCATAAATCGCATCTCGTTTCAATTAAATATGGGTCATTGAGAGAGTGTGTTTAATTTTTTTTAAATAAGTGGTGATTTAACATAGATTATGACCATTACAAGCAACCACCATAGAATCTGGACCTCTTCTCAATCTTGTTGCCAACGCCCTTGATTTGTCTATATCATATCATCCTCTTCCTTGTCTTAATTTGCTGACCTCTTCCCTGTCTTTATTGCCCCAACGCTCCTGATAATGTGTTATATCATATATATATATGATCTATTGTTTATAAATACATACCTCTCTCTAAGTGATAGCTTTAACACAAAACTAATTATATGGATAACTGAAATGCACACGAAATATACCAGCTGGAATTGTACAATACAGGCCATTTGAGCTCTTCCTTTGTCTCTCTTGCTCCTACCTATCACTTGTATTATTATCATTAATTAATTGCTAGAGAGAGAGAGTTTGAGCATCAGGCATGGAGGAAGCTAGGAGGGTGGAAGAAGGGTTTGGTCACACTCTCACACCAGTTTCCAAGAAAGAAGATGACGACAAGGCTTATATGAGTGAAAAAGTAGATAGAAGCAATGGTGGAGATTGCATAGACCATGAGAAAGGCGATAGGAGGGCAATGGTAGATGATCAGCCAACTGAACAAAAGGAGGAAGAGCAACCGCTGGATAAGCAAAAGAGCAAGAGGGTTGCACCCTTGGACACATTCAGAGGCCTTACCATTGTGGTTAGTATAGACTAATGGAGTACAAGAAATTTTACACTTCATGTCATAAAACTTTTTAGAGGGTTTTTTTTTTTAGCTCCGATATTTTGATACTTTTGCAAATGTACCTTCAAAGTTTAAAAAGTTGAAATGTCAGGTCGCCATGTTTTAAAAATTTGCAATATCACCTATACCGTTAGGATGTAAAGTTAAATCAAAATATTAACAAGTAAAATTTTTATAAAATTACAAAATCGCATTGCAAACTGTTTTGGTCCTTTATACTCCTGTCAAAGTTTATAAAATTACAAATTACCCTAATTAATATTAATTTAATATATATATTGTGACCCACAGACTTGACCAAATTTTCAAATTTTCATTTTTTTGAAAAAAAAAAAAAACAGGGGTATTTTTGGTATTTTGACATCCTTCGTTAAAATTATAAAGAAAATCTTAATAAAGAGGTAACATTATAAACTTTTAAAAAATGGTAATCCGATATTACAAATTTTTAAATTTTAAGTGTTATGATGTGACATAAATATGAAAACATTTTAAAATATTTTGTGCTTAAAGTTGTTTATTTATTATTTTTTTATTATTGTTAAATTTTTTAGCTAAAAAAAAAAAATCACAAAAATCCATTATGAAACGAGACCAATATCATGAAGATGTGACTAAGATAGAAAGGAACTTCATAATTAAGGGGAGTTGATTTTTTAAGCCCCATATACGGAAAAGTGATGGGTTATGTTATAATTTTTCTAACCAATATACGGAATGTGTGTAGCTGATGGTATTGGTAGACGATGCCGGGGGAGTCTATCCACGTATTGATCACTCGCCATGGAATGGATGCACGTTGGCCGACTTTGTGATGCCCTTTTTTCTCTTTATTGTAGGGGTCGCTATCGCCCTCGCTTTAAAGGTATAAAATTTTCCATTTCTTTCAGCTTTCATAGCATTCCTGATGCATATGGAAATTTAAAAAGAAAGTAAGACACTATTGATTTTTTAAGTTGTTAATTAAGGAGATAAATGTTGATTTCATAAAAAAATGGAAAAACTTAAGTTACCCCACTTGATGTAACATGGGTTTTGCAATGTCATTCTTGAACTATCAAAAATTGTAATGTGGGTATTACATTTTTCAGCGTTAGATGTACCAATTTTAAATTCTGATCATAAAGCAAATACGATAAAGGTTAGGCTGACAAATAAATTATGTTCTTCCAACACATCTATGAGGGTACCCATCATTTACTTATGGAAAAACTTCACTTAACCCCCCATGAACTTTCATCATTTTTGCAATGTCCCCTCAAAGTTAAAAAAAAAAACTCTCAATTTAGTGTTCGAATTTTTTTTTTTTTAGAAAAAAAAACAATTTCACCACTCTGCTTAAATTAAAATTTTTTGTTAGATCCTAATAGAGGCTATTGAAATTCATAAAATACCCTCATTTAAAAAGAAAATTTTAATTGTAATTTAAGGATAATTTTATAAAGTTTACACGGGTTTAATGGTCATTTTATCCTTTGACCATTTGATTTAACCCCAAACCCTAATAGGAGGGGTGTGATTACAAAAATTGAAAATTCAATTTACTAAATTGAGAGGTTTTAAATTTTAAAGAGAAAATACAAAAATGATAGAAGTTCATATGGGTTAATTGAAGTTTCTTATTTACTTATTATTATTATTATTATTATTATTATTATTATTATTTGTATTCGAGTTTCCCCTTTACTTATTGTTATTGGCTTGTCCATTCTAATGTTGATATTGCAGAAAGTACCTAATATCAAGCTCGCAATTAAGAAGATCTTTATTAGGACATTGAAGCTTCTCTTTTGGGGAATTCTTTTGCAAGGTAATAATGCCATTTAACAATATTGTCCATTTTGAAAACAAAAACAACATTAAATATCAAATTTAATAAGCTGCTTAGGAACCATTAGTTGCTTAATTAATGTACAATACAATCTCACCACAGGAGGATACTCTCACGCACCTGATGATCTGTCGTATGGAATTGACATAAAGAATAAAATCCGATGGTGTGGCATCCTCCAGGTCTTTCCTTCACCCTTGCAGTCATTTCTTTATACTCCAACAAAAATGAAGGCATATAAATCTAATGTTTATGAATATTGAAGAATGATGATGCGTTCATAAATCATGGTGCTAGAATCACATCTTCTCTCAAGCACACTAACATTTATGTGACATTTTAATTTTAATGTCGAGTATATAACATGGATTAAGTTATATGATCAAGGAATGAAAAACTCCACTTATCCTCCAAATTATCAAGGGTTTTGAAATCATAATATCGAATTATCAAAATTTGTAATCTCGAGTTTCTAATTATTAACCTCTTTTAATTTCACCTCTACAATTAGAATTTTACATAAAATCAAACGGCCAACAGGTAAAATATCTCTTATTCTTGTATAATTTATAAAAAATACAACTTTTCCCTCGAGAAAAAAAAAACAAAAAAACAACCTAGACAACCCACTGTGGGTCATCAAATGAGTATTTTAGACATTTTAGCATCATCTGTAGGGTTTAACAAAATTGTGAAATTGGTTGATAATTGAGAATCCAACATTACAAATTTTGATAATTTGAGATTATAATCGTAAAACTCTTACCAGTTAGTGAGTAAGTGAATTGTTTCCCCAAAAATAAAATTAAATAAAATGAAAATGAGAATGTCTTATGCAAATCATGACTATTTTGTTGTGCTTGTTAGCAGAGAATAGCTCTGGCATACTTTGTTGTAGCCTTAATAGAGATCCTGACAACCAGGCTCAGACCAACTGTCCTAGACTCTGGACACCTCTCCATTTTTACTGCATATCGATGGCAATGGTAAGACTAAAAACAATCTAAAATTTACTGTCTGAAATCCCAACATATACCAGGTTTTTTGTAATGATTTGATTTTGGTATATGTGTCCATGATGATCATCTAGGATTGGAGGGTTCATTGCCTTTCTCATTTACATGGTCACCACATTTGCACTATATGTTCCAGATTGGAGTTTCGCGCTCCCCAACAATGATCAGAGATACACAGTATGTGGCAGATCATATGCATGCGAATTTATATTTTCTGCAAATTAGGTCATAATAATTTTTACAACTCAATCCTATAAGTATCATGTGTTTATTGAGCATTCGAAGCACCTGGTTTTTTTATTAATAATATTAAAAAATCGTGTGAAATACTATTAAAAAAATATGTGCTTATCACATGTCAAAAATACAGTACTTTTAAAGTTCTAGTTGCAAGAATTTTTTAGGAAAAAGTCCATATACATCTTCAAAAGTCAAAACTATCACACAATTGACAATGTCTCCTTTAAACTTTTAGGCCTCGTTTGGTACTCGGAATGAGTATTCCATCAAATTGAATAGCTATTACTAGGAATAGAAGATGGTGGAATTGAATAGTTATTCATATTCTTTAGTTTGGTGACAATATATATATTCTAATGGGAATTGAGCCAAAATTACTAAAAAACCTTCAATTGTGACAATTCTAATGGGAATTATAACAATGTCCCCTCCAAACTACCAAACAATTGTCAATGTCCCACCAATCACAAAAATACCCTTAATAAAATAAAATAAAAAATTCTAAAAAAAAAGACTAAAACGAAAAATACAAAAGCAAAAACAAATTGAAAAAAAAAAAAAAAAAAAAAAAAAACTACCACCAAATTGGCCAAATTTTAAATTAAAATAAAATTTAAAAATTATTTTTTTGTATTTAAAAATGTATTTTTGTCTTATTGAGAAATTTGTATGGTCTTTTTTTTTTTTTTTTGCTGGCCTTATGGGAACATTGACAATTGTTTAGTAGAACATTGTCAATTAAGTAATAGTTTAAAAAAAAATATATATAAATTTTTATTACCCAATATGTAAGGAATTTCTATCATTTGTAATAAGATGGAGCATTTTTTTGTTACTCTCATTTTGCATCCGAGAAAATTGACAAATATTGGCCTTATTATTTGAGGTCAAATGTGGGATGAGAGGACACTTAGGACCTGCATGTAACGCCGTTGGATATGTGGATCGACAAGTGTGGGGCATCAATCATCTCTATTCACAGCCTGTTTGGATACGCTTGAAGGTTTGTTCTAACAATTTAGGTCAAACTGCAATGCATTTGTTGTTGTTCTATTAATCTTTCTTGACAAAACTCGTAGGTTTGCAAACTTAGGACGGATGCTCCAAGTTGGTGCCATGCTCCATTTGAACCTGAAGGGCTGCTGAGGTATGCTGATTTATCAACTCATGAAAAACTGTACTGGAAAACTTTATTTAACCTCTGGTTTTGCATTAATCGTAATTTTGAATAATCAAAATTTGTAATGTCGGTATTCCATGTTTTAGTCATTTTTAACTTTATTCCTACTATTATAGTTTAGGGATAAATCAAACCGTAAACAGGTAAAATGTCTTTTATACTCTTGTAAAATTTATAAAAATATAAATTTACCCTAATTAAAAAATTAAATTTTATAAAAATAAATCAAAAACAAAAAATAAAATAAAAAATAAACTGAACATGACCCACGGCATGGCAGTGCTTCACCACTCCCACAGCTTGGCCATGAGTCAACTAGGAAATATTTAGTTTTTTTTTAAAAAAAATTAAATTAAATTAAATTAATAACAAAGGTATTTTGAGCATTTTGGCATTCTCCGTTACGATTTAACAAAAAATCCTAATAAATAAATGGAATTTAAAAAGAACTAAAATATGCGATCCTGACCGGTGACATTGCAATTTTTAATAATTTGATGTTACGATTAGAGAACTTGTAATACTTATGGGGATAAGTGGAGCTTCTCCAACTATATATATATTATTTCAGGCAGACATGGAAATGAAAATTACTATTTTTAATTGGTTTTATATATTTTTTTGCCTTAGTTCGATTTCAGCTATCCTCTCTGCGACCATTGGCATCCATTATGGGCATGTTCTTATTCATTTTAAGGTTACAAGCTTCAAACCTAAAACAATATATTATTGCACTACTCCTGAGTCCTGACCTAAATTTGAAGCTCAAGAACGTGGAATATATCTTATATATGCAGGGTCACTCTGAAAGGCTTAAGCAATGGGTCTCAATGGGGTTCGCCCTGCTTGTCCTGGCCATCATTCTTCATTTTACGGATGGTGAGCTTTCTTCACCTTACCTGCCTCATTTTTAAGCTTTTTTTATGTCCATCAAAATTATTGAATCTTATTAGGAGAAATCTCAAATTTAAAAAAAAGTTATAATGTCGGGTCGTCATGTTTAAAAACTTTGTAATGCTACCCCAACCGATAGGATTTAGTGTTAAATCAAACGATTACTAAGTGAAATATTCATTATACTCCTATAAAATTTATAAAATTACAAAATTACTTTAATTAAAAAATAAAATAAAATATATTGCACCCACGGCCAAGCTTGACCGAGTGTCAAGTCAAATTTTTGTTTTTATTTTAAACGAATATTTTTGGTATTTTGGCATCCTCCATTAGGATTTAACGAAAAATTCTAAAGGATTGGTGACATTGCAAATTTTTCAAACATGACAACCCGACATTGTAATTTTTTAAAGTTTGAAAGTACGATTGTAAAAGTAATAGAACATCATGAGGAAGTAAGTGAAATTTTCTTATCTTATTATAAAGTAACCAAGGGGTTGGCCTAATTAGTGAAACTTGAAACTTTGAGTACTTCTTATGGCCTTAAGTTCGAAATCCACTGCGTACAAACTGCCTTATGGGGCTAACTCCCGGGCAAAGCCCGTAACTCAACCGGTCCATACTGAGAGGGTGCAAGGCATGGGTCTCGAATTTACCTGACAAGGGTGGGTATTTGAAGGGGTTCCTAGTGTAAAAAAAAAAAGACATATTAGAAGCATTCATTTTCTAACTTCCATTGGCTTGCAGCTATTCCAATGAACAAGCAACTCTACAGCTTCAGCTACGTTTGCTTCACAGCAGGTGCTGCTGGAATTGTCTTCTCTGGGTTCTACATATTGGTCAGTCACTTAATCTTCCCTAACTATATATTGTGAATATCTTCATCCCAAAAAATACTTCCTAGGATTTTCTTTTAACCTTCTTTGTTGTCTTTCTTCTTCATGAATAATGATTAACAGATTGATGTTTGGGGACTTCGCAAACCATTCTTATTCCTATAATGGATAGGAATGAATGCAATGCTAGTGTTTGTGATGGCGGCTCAAGGCATCTTTGCAGCGTTTGTGAATGGATGGTTTTATGAAACACAAGACAAGACACTAGTAAGTAGTATCATTAATCCATGGTTTTGTTTAATTCTTTTGATAAATCCTAATTAATTTCTTCAAACACATGTTAACACAAAAATGTTAATAGGTGCATTGGATACAACAGCATGTTTTTATCAATGTTTGGCACTCGGAGAGGGTAGGGACCCTCTTATATGTGATATTTGCTGAAATCACATTTTGGGCTGTAGTTGCGGGAATCTTGCACAAATTGGGAATTTACTGGAAGTTGTAACAAGTTGCTACATTAACATATGTACCTTGATTATTTCATTTCATGGGTTATGTTTACTTTATGTGTTTGCTATATTAAAAATGTGAAAATGCTATAATAGTTGCCTCAATTTCAATTATTTTTTAGTCTCCTGATGAAGGAAATTCAATAGTGCTCCATTTGGTCGCCAAAAAAGATGGACTTAAAGTACAAAATTCAATGAATTTGGTTTAGATGTTGTAAAAATAAAAAATTACGGATTATGTGAAGTAGTTTTTTCAACGTCCAGATTTAATTTCACTCTCTCTTTCTCATAAAAAATTTAGAATTAAATCTAAACCATTTGTAACTTAAAATTTAGACAGTTTTTTCAATGGATTTGGCTTATGTGCTTTATATAATTTAAAATTTAGAATTATAATTATATACTTATAAATATAATATAATTTTATCATACATATAATTATAATATATACTATATAGTTATCTTTAAAATCCAGTTTCCAACAGATGCTTCAAAATAAAATAAAAAATTTTGCTACATTGAACTTTCACATATGAAAGTTCATTGTACCATGTTGAATCAATTTTTTATTTTTGTCTTTCTCCTTTTCCACTTCGTCTTTTCTCTCTACCTCCTCTCTTTCTCTTTTCAATAAAAATGATATTAAAACTAATATTTAGAGAAAGCAAATAGTTGAATAAATAATGTGTTGAAATTTGTATTGAAAAACTAGTAGTTAAAATAGAAAAATGTATATTTTGAATAGCTAAAATAGCCACTACTGCTAGAAATGCTCATGATGCGTTCAAGGTCAATGTCGTTGAAGAAGTTAGGAGGATGAGCAATACTATCCTCACCCCCTATGTTGTCATTTTCTCTTAAGGTAAACACCTTTACATGCAGAGTTAGCATACCACAAATTACGACCGAAGCACAAGCTAAGCAAGTGCTCAAACTACTTAGCCCAAAAACCTAAATAGTACATTGAGAAAAACATTAAGCAGAGGGGGTTAGTCATTCGCCACCAAACTGGACAAAAGTTAGTCATGTTTGACAACCATCGGGTCATATCCTTTATTCCTTATTTACTCCCTTATTTCCTCACTTATTACGTATTTGATGTATATTGTTATCCTGCATATTGATTACCGAAATGCATTAAGTATTCGTCTTATGTTACTATTACACTTCATTACTATTAACACTCACTAACGCACTAAGGCACCATTAGATACTTTGTTTCAACACCACGTGCTTTTACCAGTGATGTCATTCTTACCGGTCACTTATGCGGGCCCTATTGTCCCACACTGCGAGAATCCATTTGCCATTGATCTATTGCAAGTCTTGTTGCCTCAGTAACTGTCGATCCACCAAATTGGCATGAGTATTGGACTTGACTCTCCCCTATCTTTAAGAACCTGAGCCCAAATCCGAAAAGCCCATTAACATCTCTTTACTCGGAAAAATCCTTATTTTTCCTTTCCAAGAAGTCTCAGTTGAACAAGCTTCAATTGAGGGTTCGATCGAGGCACATTGTCTTAGTCGCGTTCAAACGGGCTTCAATCAATGCCTTTTGGTTGTAGCTCATTCGAAAGGGCTTCGTTCAAGAGTTTGAACGAGGCATTCTGTGACAATCTTGTTTGAACAAAAATCATATTGTTCAAATGAGATTACACTATATAGTGTTATTCATAGTGAAAATACCCAAAACTCAATTCTCTCATCACCATTCCCTCCTCTACATCTCACTATACATCAAGAACTAAATTTACAACCTAAAAACAACTCTTAAAACCTATATTTAGAGCACTAGTGGTAGATAACTTAAAGCTTGGTCCCTGTCCTTACTAATATGGAAAGGAAAAAAAAAAAACTACAAAAAGGCACCTACAACAGATATTCTATATGGCTTGTTCCCTTATCTAAACTATTGGGAAGCTATAGTATTTCCCAATGGATTAGTATAATTCTAAAATACACGCTACCCAATAAACAGTAAAATGACAAAAAGAAAAAAAGTGAGAAAAAAAGAATAAAATAAGAGTACATAAATAATATTTAATTAATATATGAAAAGATAATGGAATTTATTGTGCAATATTTTTTTATAGTAAAGTAAAAAGTAATTTTGTTTCCTAAATTTAGAAAAAATGGTTTGGTGTCTGCTTCTAGTGCTCTTACAACCTTCGAACAAAAATCATATTATTCGAACGAGACTACACTGCCTATCGTTCTTCGTCGTGAAAATCATCCAAAACTCAATTCTCTCCACACCATTCCCTCCTCTACATCTCACTGCACATCAATAACTAAATTTAAAACTTAAGAATAACTCTGAAGACCCTAAAAATCATATCTTTCACCAAAACCCTAATTTTCCTTTCTTTCACTTTTTCACCAAAACATCATAAAAAAAATTTTCAACCAACACAACAACAACTTCCAATTTACAATAACCAACTTGACAAACCCAAAACATAACACAAAATTATCATCAACACCAAACCACTCTACTCACACACCCACATCAAAAATCCACTAACTTTAACATAACACCATCATTATCTTATCAACAAACCCACACAATCATTATCAAAAACCAACAAAATCACACTCTCTAAATATTCCAACAAACAATATTCAAACATAAAACACCAATGAAATTCGGATTATGGAAGCTTAAACGTCAAATCTCACTTACTGTATGTCTAATCTCTGCTCATTCAAACAAGACTTGTACCTCGTTCGAGCTAGGTACAAACAGATCTAATCTCGATTGTCCATCTCCACCTACCCATCTGTGTGACATTGTCACATGGAGATGCTCTTTCTCATTTGAACCATATCATGGCTCGATCGAACGAGATTCTTCAAATTTGATCTCAACTGTCAATTCACTTCGTACGCGCACATACAACTTACACATGGAAATTCCCTCTCATTCGAATGATTTCCATTCTTGTTCGAAAGAGATGCTACATATTTGAAATTTTAAAGTCCTAAACCCCATATCCTTAATGTTTGGTCAACCAAAAGCCTACGAGTCTCACCGTCCTCCATCTATTTACACCAAAATATATCTTTAGTTTATTATTTTCACTATCTTATTATTGAATTCTAATTTCTATTTTCTTTCCGGCATTTTTCTTACGCGAGGTGTCACATTTTAGTTCCTAAGTTGTTGTTTGAACAAAGAGGGTAGGGTTTAGAGAGGTTTATTTTCGGTGTGAGCGAGTGTGAAAGTGGAGATTTGAAAGAGGGAAGAGGTGGTCAGCCTGAGGTTGGCGCCATAAGGGTGGGTTACCGAAATTTGTACAGAGGAGGAAGTGATTTGTTAAACATGCATATATACCACATTAAATTGATTGTCAATTTTGAAACCTTGGAGAGTTATTTATCACAACCTCAAACCACATCAATCAATTTAACAATTTTTCATTCAGTTTTTACAACTAGGACATCTAACAGTTTAATAATCAAAAATAGAAACAAAAAATAACTGATATTCTACAAAAATGCCGGGCAGTTTTTTTTTGAAAAAAAAAAACTTGTGTAATACCTCAATATACACATGTTCTTGGCTTGGCAGTCCTCAATGTTGGCAATTCCTTCATGATATTGTTCAATCAAAGATCCCTTATTCCCGATACTACAATTTCTATATGTCGATTTACACAAATGGGCGTGGCAGACATTATAGTGGACACTGCAACTTTCATGGGAACGAGGATGAAAAAGCACTTTACAATAAAATTCGAAAGTATACAATGCTACAAGGACTTTGCTCTCCTTTGATCTTCCTCACTACTGACTCTCAAATTTTTACACTAGAGTTAGCAGGGAAAAAAAAAAGGAGTGGTAAAAAAGCTGCAGAATAGGATGTAAAAAGGCTCACCCTTTAATAACCTATACCCTATCATGTAATGGATATGGTAACAGGGAAAAGTGAACTGTACGGGAAGACCACAGCAATTCTAAAACGATCGATATCTGCAACTGTCATATCACTGCCAACCCATCAACATCTTCCAAACCCCTTCTGCAATCTTGTTCCTGGGAACAGATAAGCCATCCCCTTCATCAAGCAAGACTCTGTAAACCTCCCATTCCCTATCCCCAATCATGTGCCTCCCAATCTCAGCCTGGAAAACAATCAAGTTAAATTTATTTCTGCAATTTGAGGAGAAAAAAAAAATTAAGAAAAAATGGCCAATCACAACAAATGCAATTTTAAAGAAGTTGCCTGGAATATAAATATCAGAGAACAGATCATAATTGCCTTAACATCACACGTCACCAATATTCCATGAGAAAGGTAGTTGCAGGATGGGAAGCATTTTTTAGGAAAAATAGTAAAGAAATTCGTGGCCTAGTTCATATCATAAAACCATCTCTATAAGAGATGGTTGTCCACTTCTTATAACCATATCTAAGGTCTTGTCCATAGGTAATGCAAGATTATTCCTCAACACTCTCTCTCATGTATTGGCCAGTATTTTTTTGGTCCTTGTCAAAGGGTAAATAGTACAGGCTCATTTGTCCTTATAGTTTGCTCTAATACCATGAAAAAATTTATGGACGTAACACATCCCATAAAACTGGCTCTTTAAGAAAAGGTTGTCAATTCCTTATAAACATGCCAAATGTCTTGTCCATAAGCGATGTAGGATTATTTCTCAACACAGAACAAATCCCCAAATTGGGAACTAGTGTTGTGACATTCCTAGGGCCATTTAGGGAGAACTAAACATTTGCAAGCATAGACTATGACGGTTTGTAATTTATATATAAGCAGATGAGAAATTACCGAAAAGATGCAAGTATTTAACATCTTGAGACCAAGGGTGATGTCATAGAACACAAGAGGCCGACCCTTGCCAGATAACTCCACGGGGTTTGCAACTAGCAGCTCCGTATCAGGACCCCGGCCAACAACAGCTACTCGGAGAGGACGAAATAGTTCCATCCGAAGACGAGATGACAATGCATTTTGCTTGCTAGGGTCAACTATCTTCTTCCCATCAGCTTGCACGATGAACAAGTCAATCTCACAATTTCCTCTTTCTTTTATAGAGAATCGCCCATAAGAAATCTGCATTCATGATAAGCTTATGTAAGAATAATACAGAACTGGATAGTGGATATTGCAGTACAGTCCAAGAATTCTTCCATAGTTTTCTTGCAAATCTGATCAATGAAAAAGTCTATCCCCATCTTTTTAAGAACAATAACACAAGAAATCTTTCCCTAAAAGGAATGGATATTGGCCATACCAAGATTTTAATAATTTATATACCTGAATATTGTAATCCTTTAGAGTTCTCATTATGTCATAAAGAAGACCTTTGTGGTCCTGGCAAACAATTTGCACGAGTGTGTGAGCAGGACTCAGTGAGTTGTCCATTGTGACAGAAATACTGTCCGAGGTCACAATTCCACTAGGGAGTTCATTAGGCATTTCCATGTTAAATGTATCCTCTGTGATTGCAGAAGGAAGAAATGAAGACGTCTGTGAACATGCAGTAATTTCAGGGCCAACCATTGTAATATCACAACTTATAATCGTATCCCCCATAACATCTTTTAAGCGGCTACATGTGTCCTCCTGCCTCTTCTTCGTATGTAGAAGCTCCCTGATAAAGACACAAGATTAAGACATGAAGTTACTTTTGGAAGAAGATGATAGAAAGAAACAATGACTTCATCAAAGAAAATCTTTTATTCATGTTTTAAAGTGGACTTGCAATATTCCTCCCATATTCTCACATATCCGTCTACTAATTGCCATAGTACTGGTACAAACAGTATCACCGAAATTAGATCTTGGGAGAAGATGTTTTTGTTGGAATTAATTAGTTCTGCACTCGCTTCCCCCACTTTCCACCAGAAAAGAAATAAATTAAAGTAGCAACAGAAGGTATGCAAAACAACACATTACATATCATTTTTTTTTCTTTTTCCTAATCCAATTTAAATGTCAACTCTTCATTAACTACACTTCAATTGCATTACAATAGTACTGGAACTTTTTAACGCATGCAGCCATGAAAATATATAGTTTAAAATATAATTTTGGTCTCTGAATTATGTGTTAGATTCAAGTTTAGTCCTTGAAATTCCAAAAAAAGTTTCAATTATGTGCTTATCCTATCTGAACCACTAAGCAAATGAAAACTACTTATAAAATAGACTTTCTTTTGCACATGTCATTTTAGTTTTAATGTGGCATGTTAGATCATATGCAAGTCTCACAAAATCAGAAAATATAGACATGTACGAAACCAGGATTTGTGGTACGGGGAGACAAACTTATATAAATACATAAGCACAAACATACATATAGTCTCTCTTTATATGTGTGTTTGTGCATATTTATGTAAAATAAAAGCAGAGAAGTCTTAAATTTAATTTCATATTAAATCGTAAGTTACTGTATACAAAAGTTTGGAGTTTTGCTGGTTAGAAACAAATTGGAATCTCAAATCTGGAGGGAAACTAAAATGAATGGGATATTTTTGGTTTTCTATGTTGGAAGAGGGGGTAAAATCACAAGAAAATTTTTTGAAGGGGGCACAAATAAACTTTTGGGGGGACAAATTTATGAAAACTATATACTTTAAAAAGAATTTTAAAAATTTTGGGGGGACCTTCGTCCCCCCACCCTAACAAGTAGGCCACCAGTAACATGCATATGACTCATGAATGCATCTGTCACATCAGCAATTTCTTTTCTATGGTGAAGGCAAAACATAGTAGGGGCAACAAGAGGTGTTTTCAAGATTTTATCAAATAAATTGAAACAATTGATGGTTCAAGGACGAAATTGAAATCTGGCAAATAGTTCAGGGACCAAAATCATGTTTTGCCAAAAATATACTTCACCAAAGAAACAGCCTGACCTAGAGGATCCCTATCAACATGAGAGTGGCACTACCCAAGTTTGCAGGCAGTCAATTATTTAAACTATATGAGTCAACCACCATTAACGATCTTATATTCTCTTTAAAATTAGTGTGAAATCTACCCACCATTAACCATTTTATATTCTCTTTAAATTAAATAGTATGAAATCTACCCCGACATATTATCACAATTTAAGATGAGATTTGTGATCATTTCATATAAAAAAATTGATTGTTATAGTAAAATTGCTATAAATGAAATCGTAGACAGCTAGCAAAGTAGAACATATGAAACTCTGAGGAGAATATATCAAGAATGTAGAACCTGGTGTCTGTGATGAAAAACAGGTCCATCACTTTTCCATCAGGGGTGGTGGATACCTTCACTTTCTTTATTGTAAGCTCAAGCTCACATAGAACCCCCGTCACATCTGCCAAAAAAGCACAAATATCCAAACCAATTACAGAATAACAAAGGATACTTTTTTTTATTACTAAACAATAATCTGCGTATTTAAAACTTGGAATCTCACGACAAGGCTACTTTAAAATTGCAAATACCCCTTTCTTTCCCCAAGATTCTCAACAATTAAAACAGGAATCAATAGAAGATGGAGACAAACTATAGATTATGTGATTGAGTATCCTTCTAAAAATAGAATTGATACACAGTGAGAAAACTTTAAAATAGATTAATTATCAAATCAGTACCAGTCACACAAAATACAACAAACATGTGTAGACACCAAATCAGTATTAATTTAATCCTACACTGTAGGAAAAAAAAAAAAAATTACCATGTAAAAGCCCTCTTCGATCATAACAACAGAACTTCAAGAGGAACACATCGGGAGGCTTCGGCGGCTGCGGGTCAGGGCGGAAAAAGGATATCCCAGAAGCTGAAGAACAAGAAGGGCAGGCCCCCGATAGCCTCTTCTTCAACAAAGTCCACCTCGTCGTCGATTTCCCGGCCACCCAGAAGACGATGTAGCACCATTTGCCATCGGTAGATACATCTTCAGCCACCACACAATCAACAAACAAATGGATCGAAATTTCAACTCCCCATTACTTATTTCACAAAATTAGAGAAAAATTTCAAACACCCATCACTTGTTTCACAAATAAAATGAAAAGAATTCAAATACCAAATACCAATGATGTGTTAACCAAAATTTTAAAGAAAACCCATGTTTGGTTGCTAAAAACTGAGTTAAGTATTATATCAAGCTCAAAAAGGTTTAAGGATTCCTGTACTTTCTCAGCAACCAAACAGAGCAAGAATTATGTATATGCAAAATCTGAAGCAAATTTCGGCCTTTACCTCCTCTGACAATGCTCAGGCCGAAGAAGAGAATGATGCGGCACAAGTCGCAACCCAGCCCGGTCTTGTCAGGGCAATTCACAGTAATCACGCTTGGGTCCCCTTCTCTCTCTGCAGGTCTGATTAACACTACGTCTTCGTATAGTATACCCATGTTTTCTTCTTCTTCGTCTTCTTGACCAATCTTTAATATTCTTTGCTTTTCTTTGTTGTTGTTACTCTGTCACTCAACAGAGAAGAACAGGGCAGCTGAGAGCCTCAGAGCTTTTTGCTTGCGTTTCACTTGTTCTTCTTGTGGTATCTTGTCTCCCTCTCTCGCGCTATCTCACTCTACCTCCACTTTCTTTGGGGTTTTGATGATTGTTGTGTATTTGTATGGCCTCGAATTTATCGGATACGAGATATTGGTTTGGAAAGAGAAGATTGGACTATCAAAATGATGGTCCCCTTGAGGCGTGCGGTAGGCATTGCCACCCATATTTGTTTTTGATTTTTTCTTTTTCTTTTTCTTTTTCTTTTTCTTGCCCATGGTGCCTTCGAACGGCTGTGGATTCACGAGAAACCAGTGAAGAGATTCTTCAAAAAGTTGCCAATCTGTACTAATATCTGTACTAAGTTGCCATATGTTTTGAATGTATTGTAATTTAGTGATTTATTTTGTACTTCTTCCCAAATATCTAAGATATTTTATTTTATTAAAAGTTATAAAATTTATGAAAATATTTCAGATAGCTCTGTAAATTTTTAATCTTTTTGGCATGGTCTCGTTAATTAGTATCATAAACGTCTAATGTCTATTATTTAATTTTTTTTATTATAATTCATCATTAAATTCTGTCAAAATTTTTAAAATATCAATTTATTTTCTTTTGAAAAAAATTTATTAAAAAAAATCTCAAATATTAATGCGTAGGTATTTTTGTAAACTCTGTTAAATTCGGACAGAAATTAGCTACAAACTGGTTTGTAGCAATTAACTACAAACTAGTCTAATAAAATGATATGTGTCCCTTAGCATGTGAGAAACACATATTTCTTATTAATGCTATTAAAAAAAAGCATGTGAGAAGCACGTGTTATTAAAAAAAATGTGTTTTTCACATGCTAAAGGACACATGTCATTTATTAGACTGATTTTGTAGCTAATTTATGTCCGTTAAATTCTAACTAACGCCTAAATTCTTGTAATTTTTTTCTTAAAAAAATGGTATTTTAAAAATTTGGTACTCTTCTGTTAAGATTTAATAAAAAATTCTAACGGATGAAGTAAGTGATAAATATTAAAAATTTAAAGTATTAAATTAAGAATTTTTAAAAATTAGAAATTACATATCAAAAACTCTGAAAGTTTAAGAAAGCTATGTAAAGATTTTTTAAAATCTATCGCGTCAGCCTCGGCAACATTCCTTGTAGAAGACAGAGACTGTGTTTGTTAAAATCTTAAAGATTTTTTTTGTGCTTTGAATAATAATATAAGTGAATGATGTAATATAAAGTATAAAAAATGTTGTAAATTTTTTATATGAAAATATGAAAGAAATTTGTGTTTTAGTGAGTTTTTTATTTGAATAGTAATAAAAAATTACTGATGTGAGATAAAAAGTAAAATAAAAAATTGTGATTAAGGGATAGAAAAAAAAAAATGAGAAGGAAAAAAAGGTTTAATAAAGTAAGCCAAAGTTGGCACAAAAATCTCACTTACGGAGAACTGGGAAAGGTATCGCTTGGCGGATAATTCGAAGAGATATTCCCCCAAAAAGGCTCACTCCAAGTTTCCAACTCGTGACTCATCTACAAAAAGTCAGACACACACAAAAACAGCACCAGTCGGCTGCCATCACGTGTCTTATTTTGTGGATGGTCCCTCACGTGTTTATCTTAACGGAGGATTCAAGAAAAACCTCCCTTGTCAATTCTCACTTTTTTAATTATTATTATTATTATTATTATTTCCTTTTCTCGGAGATCTATTCTCACCTAACCAGCACCTCTTTTTATTTTTTATTTTTTAATGTAATGTTTTCGAAATTGAAATATAAAAATATGGCATGTTTAATAAAAGGAAAGGAACGGAGCCATGATGAACCATGTCATCAATCTTGGTAGATTCTAATAATTTGATTATTTAATGAAAAATGAAAGGACAAAGGTAGGCTTGAATCTTACAAGATATATGGCTATATGCATATGGGAAAAGAAATATTACAATTTAAATTAATGTACGTAATGCACACTTTTTTTTTGGAAAGTTATCCGAGGAAAGAAGCATGGATTTTACTCAGAAAAAAAAAAAAGTATTTGTAAAAATAAATACAGAAATTTCACTTACTCTTGAATTACTAAATAATTTTCAATATCTTTTTAAAATTTTAAAATTTATAATGTGTGCTTCTAATCTGTCAGCCCTATTCAGTTACCCCTATTGTTTTTTTTTTTTTTACCTTAAACGGTTACCATGTAAAATGTCAGTTCTATCCTTATAAAATGTCTAAAAGTAAAATTACCCTTAGTTTAAAAATAAAATACTAAAAAAAATCATTAAAAAAGAACGGCCCACAACATGGCTGTGGGTAATTTTTTTCCTTTTTTTTCACTTTTAATTTTTATTTAATAAAATTGTATTTTGGTTACTTTTGTTTAAATTAACCGAAAATCTTAATTAATGGGTAGAGGTAATTGAAAAGGGCTAAAATATTAGAACCTACATTGCAAATTTTTAGAGTTTAAAAAAATAAAAACATTAAAAATTGCTTAATAGCTTAGGGAACAAGTAAAATTTCTCCAAATAAATAATAAAATTATGCATTCACAAGACTAAAAAGTTATTGTTTGAAAATACTAAAAATAGACAAAAAAGTTAAAACATTGCTTGGTAGAGTCGAGTTGGTGAAGGCAAAGAAGCAATGAATGTAAATGATTACAATCACACGTTAAGTCTTATTCAATTTTTTCACTTTTTCTTGGTTCTTTCACCTCAGACACCTTACAGAATTTTGCCATTGGCACCAACATGGAAGCAAATAGTTCAAATGAATAAATGAACTTAAAATAGGCATTGCATAATAGCCTCTCTTCCTACGATGATATTCCATTACAAGAATCCAATGTGATGCGGCTCTTTCCATAATGTTATGCAAGAGGAAGTGACCAACACACAACACATAACTTAGAGGCAATTTTTATATGGTTGTTTTGAACATAATAATAATAATATCAACAATACCATAGGGTCATTGTCAACAAGAAGAGAAGGGCATATTAAATGGAAAAATGCTTAAATATCTATTAGGAATGGATTAATTAGCATTTTTTATTATTATTTTAAATCAAATGGGGCCTACCTCTTCAAATGAAGAGGTAGGCCCCATTTGATTTTTTTTTTAAAAAAAAAATACTAGTTGATCTCCTAGAAAGATTTCTAGTATATTGCCAAGCACTTCTATTTTTGGAAAAAATGTTACAATATTTACCGATATCATTTTCTCATCATTCTATTTTTTAAAATTACCATTGGATCTGCAGTCTCCATGTGTGTCCACATATGGGGACCATAATAATAATTTTAAAAAATATAAGAATAGAAAGAAGGACACAAAAAAAAAAAATGAAGCATTTTCCTTTTTTAAAAAAAAATCAATTTTTTTAATATTATCTTTTAATCTTACCTTCTGTAATTAAACCAAAATATTGATTCTTGCCCTAAATAACTGTAGCCCTAATCCCACGTATTGACATTAACAAATTTGGAATTATTTAGCATCACAATAATGTGGATTAATTTATAATTGGAGTAAAAAAGACCTTCAAATTTCTTAAACCATAGGGAATATTTTTTTTACCGATTAAAGTCGTTGTTATAGTCGTGGATTAGTGTCCACTTTGGCATAAGTAGATAGAGACGCCCCAACCAAGTGGATCTGAGGAAGGTTGCTTTCTTCCTACCCAAACAAAGGCATTGCTGACTTACAAAAAAATAATAATAATAAAATAAACAGAAAAAAGAAAAAAAAAAACCATTTTTATATGTCTGCGCCCATATGGCAGTGGTGATCATGTCCTACGCAACACCATGACGTCATGCTTTCATGTCTGTTAATTGGATGTGCACAGCTGTTGCCCACTTTGTCGGAAATTAACTCAAACCGCCAATTGTGTAGAGGCAAACCGGCAAAGCGTTGTTAAATAGTACCAGACAAATTTTTTGATTTACGACTGTTTGTAATTCGATGGAAAAAAAAATTAATTATTTATTTTTATTGTAACATTATTTCAATTATATAATAATTTACTAAATAATATTNATTAATCTTTTTATGATGTGAAATCTATCGAAAATTGGTTATTTATAGGGTTTCACGCATAAGAATTATCTAAATTTTGTTTTTCTTTTTTGAAAGCTTAGGTTGGATTTTTTTATTTGAAAAGTTTAAATTCAAAAATTCTTTTATTTTCTTAAATCACACTTTTTTGAAGAAAATATTGAGATGTTAAATGTGTTATAAACAAGTTGGTGAATCAGTTATTAGAGGTGGACTTAATTTATTTGTCATATAAGTTGTACTCATATTCTCTAATGCGTTGGGAAATTTGAATTGGTTAAAGATGATGATTTATATGTGATAAAAATAAATAAATAAGTAAAACATAAAAAGGCTTCAAGTTCTTATAGTAGTTTCCACCCAACTCTATGGAGTTGACAAATTTATCATATCAAAGGAATATCAACTTTGTAGTATATAATTTCACAAAGATAGTAATTAAACAAATAATAAATATGGTATAAATAGAATAAATTCTTGAAAGTATTCGTGATAAATATTAGAACAATCTGCTCTAGCAATTTAGAGCTTTATATTCTTGTATCTATTCAATCATTATGAATAAAAATTAGAATTTTTCTCAAAAGTTTTCACCTTGCTCCTTTAAAAAAGGAAAATGCTTGGTGTTTATATTTTTGATCCATTTTGATTTATTTTTGGTCTTTTTTTTAAAAAAAAAATTGTAAAAGTAATGGACCTCCTTTTTTATAAAAAAAAAATTAAATAAATATAGACAAAAATAAATAGACACCAAGCATTGTTGAGAGAGAAAATATCATGAATTAAACCCATCTTCACACGCGGCAACAACCCAAGACGACAGCGATCAGATGTTGGCTGACAACGATTTGATTAGAACATGTTCCCGCACATAGGGAGAGCAAAACCTCTGGTCCACATCTTTTCTGTAAATATAAGTCTCATTATGAAAGCGTTAAGAATGATTATTAATAAAGGAATGCTTAAACATTTAATATAATCTTTTTAAGGGTCATTTTTTAAGCATTCCTCTTATTAATATATTATATTTCTTTTTCTCTTTTTTTATTTTTTTATTTTGTGAGTTATTAATAATATATTATAAGTTGTTTGGTTTTCTTAATATTACTTTGACATGTTGAATGGCCGGCAGATTTGTGGGTTAGCACGCGTAGCGTAGATGCTCATGGACCAAGACCAAACAAGCGCTACGGGTATGTTTGGCAAAGATTTTAGATTGAGATTGAAGGTTAATTTTTAATGGGATATAAAGTAGAAAAAATATTGTAAATTTTTTATATGAAAAAGTAAAAAATTTTATTTTTTAGTAAATTTGTTATTTTAATAGTAATCAAAAGTAAAAAAAGAAAAAAAATTGTTAAAAAGTGGTTGATATAATATAAAAAGTGAGAATATTTTTTTTCTTTGTTTAAAAAAATTCATAAACAGTAAAAATCATAACCTTTGCCAAACAGGTCCTAAGCATTTATCTTATTTCTTTCTACTACAACAATAACTCTAAGCAAAAAAAAAAATTAACAAAAAAAAAAAAAGTGTTTTTCTGTAAGATGTAATTATTTCTGCATCTTGATATATATTTAGAGGAATTCATGTATAATTTTCCTTTTCCCCTAATCATGTGTTCAAAGATTATTTTATATTAAAACCATACTAGTGTAGGTTCAACGAACACTCCAAATATTAACATATAGGATTAAGACTTAAGGATTAAGTTTACTATCAGCAAGTGGAGTATTAAATTATTAATATGATGTTTCTACAATAATTATGAAAAAGTTATTGGAAATATTTAATTTGAATTTAGTGGGGGCAGAAGGGGGGGCCCGGGATTGGATAAGAATCCACCAAGTTGAGGGAATCTTTTACTGAGGGAATCTTTTTCAAAGGGTGGACAAGGATTCCACAGAAACATGCATTGCTTCTGATGTGGATTGATTGGATATGAATCATATGATATAGGATCGGATCAACTATTTATAATATAAATAAGTAATGTTAAATGTTTAATTTATTTATTTATTTATTTTTGTCTAATTTAATTTAATTTGTTATATATGATTGTTTTTTAAGAGTTTTTTTTTTTTAAATATTTGTGGGACTCATCTTTACCTACATATACTAAATTTGATGAAGTTGAATAATAAACATTTCTCTTTATAAATATTATAATTGGCTTTAATGTTTTTTTTTCTCACATTTGTAAAAGTTTTTATTCAGAAAACTGGTTTTGAGTTGGATACCTTTCTTTCTACATATTTAGAAATTGGAGAAGATATGTTGATGTTGTTTTTTTACGGTTTAACTGGTGATGGAGAACTTGCAAAATAAATAAATTGTCACCTGCAATACATATATTAACATGTTTGATTAGAGTGAAAAAATGTAATAAGCTTAAGTTTTTGAGAGATCAAGCCTACTTTGTCCTCTTATACCGGGTTTTTGGTAGATGATTCTTTGTAGGATTTTACGTAATTGGAGAGATATAATATCGGTATAATATCAGCATCCTTGATATTTTTATATTTGATTCATTCATTGAAAAATTTTGATGGAATATTTGTTATCAATTTGCAACTTATTTGAATAAGATTGCTTGAATGAGACCCATGAAGATATATTATGACTGTTTGTTAAACGCCTAAACTTATCTTTCTTTTATCTTTACTGTAGCATGTCAGTATCAATATGTGATGGAGAGAGAAAAAGCCTGCGATAGATTTAAAAATGGTGCTGAGATTTAGAAAAGATTTGCCAGATATATTTATTGTTTCTCAATATACCCCTGCATCAAGTTCAGCTCACAAAATCTAAGCAAATCTAATGCAAGGATATATTGGGAAATTGAAAACACATGGCTCACAAAATCAAAATATCCGCACCACTTTTCTCTCTCTCTATCACCTGTTGTTATTGACATGCTACAGTAATAAAATAGGGAAAGAAGATTTAGGGGTTTAACAAACACCACCATTGTCATAAAAAACTAATTTTAAAATTTGATTATTTGATCAAATGCATATTCCTACCGAAAACAAGATTTCAAATTTGAGTTTTCGCAAACATATTCTCACTA
The DNA here is from genome assembly GCA_900184695.1 of Betula pendula. Taxonomy (NCBI): domain Eukaryota; kingdom Viridiplantae; phylum Streptophyta; class Magnoliopsida; order Fagales; family Betulaceae; genus Betula; species Betula pendula. The sequence continues at coordinate 67,552 of FXXK01001539.1, read as the reverse complement.
AAATCTAGTTTAAAATTTGGCATTTTCACCCAAAAAAAAAAAAAAGGTTTTAGAATTTGTTTTAATTTTCTTAAAAAAAAAATTGAATTTTTGTTTCCTTCTAAATACTTTTGGACTTTCAATTTTATAAAATAACAAATACATCTCTTCTCCATCTTCCTCCTCCTCCCAATAAATTAACAATAATTCCTCCTTCTTCTTCTTTTTTTGGTTTTATAGTAACAAACTTGTATCATTAATATATTTGGCTCTTCAAAATTTTAGTTGATGTGTTTGTTTTAAAAGTTAATTACAATATATAGTCTAGACAAACTAAATATAAATTACAATAATTTTCAAAGTTTATTTAGATAAACTACATATATATTGATTCAAATTAGTTTACCTTGAGTCTATACAAATTAAATATCATATAAACAATTTTAAATTTTTATTTGATTTTT
>FXXK01001539.1:28924-61144 GCA_900184695.1 Betula pendula | reverse complement strand
GTTTGCGTAGTTATCTTGTTATCATTAGTTGTTAGAGCATAGCAGTAGATACCTTAAAGCTCATTCACTTCTTTAAATATAGAAAAAATTTCAAAAAAATCACAAAAAATCACATGTAGACACCTATAACTTCCCTAAACCATTAGGTAGCTACAGTACTACTCAATGCATTGGATAGCACTGTAGCTACCCAATGCTTTATTATATTCATAAAATCTGCCGTACTCTCTCTCCTCTCACGCCTATGTATACAGCTTTTCTACTACCTTCAAGAAAAACTTTTACCCTTCCTTCCAAATCTCTCAACTCTCTCTACGTACTTCCCCTTCCTTCCTTCCAAATCTCGAACGTTGTCACCTTCCCATTGTAGACCCACACCTCTCATCCCCTTCTACACGGTGAGAGAGAGAGAGAGAGAGAGAGAGAGGAGATTGAGAGTGTGAGAATGCTTTTCTGGCCTAGAGAGATAGATTGAAGCATGGTGGTTGGGCCACCGTCGTCTTCATAGCCGTGCTCTTGATTTGTTGTTAATTGAAGGATGATAATATGTTTATGTAATCTGAGGATTTCTTGTGACTACCCATTTGAAGATTGGATTAAACTTCTAGTAAATTGGGTTTGATAAGCTTATTTCTTTTATCCTCCCCCATCTCTCTGATTCCCCACTTCCTTTGAATCCCTTCATCGGCTGAATATGAGTTGGAGATGGGTTTTGGTGTTTATATTGGATCTGGCTTGGCTATGTATTTGCACCTGAAGGGAAAAAAAAAAGAAAAAAAAAAGCAAAGGCTGGGCAAGTAGAACGAGTGGGTTGGCTATGTATCTGAGATGAATATAGCCATTAAATCATAGAAAGAAGAAATAATGGGAAAGTAATGAAAAGAATGACTAGGCAAGTAGAACGACTGAAAAGTAATTTAAAAAAGAAGAATAAAATAAGACTAAAGAAAGAATATTTAATTGATATGGAGAAAGATAAGAAAATCTATTGTGGAGTGTTGTTTTATAGGGAAGCAAAAGTAATTTTATTCTCTAAATTTAGGGAAAATGGTTAGGTGTCTGTTGTTAGTACTCTTACTGTCCAAAGTATAAGTTAAGGAGTCAAGTAGCACGGAGGGCATTGAGAATTGACAATTGTTATTTTGTGGTTTATTTCTAACCCTAATTGGTTTCACTTGTGGTCTCTTCTACCCGAAAGAAGTTTATTATCTATAATATTTCTATCATATTTCTGTTCATCGTTGTGGGTTCCTATTGATTGGTATCAAAGCCAACACAATGATGTCGGATCCCCACCTTCATCGTTTGGCCCATCAGCTGGCCACTCACAACCAAATCGTGGATCGAAGCATGGAATGAATGGAACAAATGGGGTGAATATTAGACAAACTATTGAGTGGCATTAAGGCAAGGAAAGAGGATGAAGAACCACCGCTCAGCCCTTTCACAACAGCTTGGGTCCACTGTAAGCCATCATCATCCCACCGCACCCAGCATCCTAGGCGTGTCACCGTCGTCTTCAGCCTCTGCCGTTGCAGTTTCAGCAGCTGCCAACTGATCAGACAACAGAACCAACCCAACTGCCGATCAGTGATGCTCAAGCAACCCACTGAATTCGCCAGCACCACCACCGAACTGCCAAAAGCACAACCTGTCGTCACCCCAAATGCGTCATCAACACTGCCAGACAGCCTACGTTCCACCACCATGTCATCAGCCTGCAGCGCCACCAGCCCCAGCCCCTGAATCGTGTTTTTGTTACCGGTGTGAAAGTAACGAATAGATGCATGTTTGTTTGGCTTAGAAGACGAAGAAAAAGACATCTCTATTTTTTCGTTTGGTTCAGTTAAAGGAGAAGGAAAAGGAAAAGAAAGATTTGAAGAAAAGTTGTGAAGCTCTGCTATAATTTTTTTTTGGTCCAATAGCATAAAAACAAAAGGGGAAGAGAAGAAGATAAAGCAAAGCTAAGAAAAGGTTGCAGGAAGACTAAGGAGCTGCTGTTCTCAAGGAAAGGGAGGGGCTAACAAGATGAGATAAGCTGGCTTATCTCGAAGGAAAACAAAAAAAAGAAAAGAAAAGAAAAGAAAGAAGAAGAAGACAGCATTTGGTTGAGGTGTTTTAGTAGAAGATGACCCTCTTATTGTAGCAAGTGGGACCCTCAGCCATCCGCAATTTTTATAGATTCAGTATCTTATTTTGCTGGTCCTTGAAAACAAGGTCCTTTTAAGGGGAAGGAATGACAGCATGCCATGTAGGAGCCAAAGGGTAAAGGGTAATTCAACCCAATGCACGCTACGTGGATATGATGACAGCAGAGGATAAGGAAGCATCGCATGAGATAACCAATTAGAGTAATAACGTGAAGATCACAACCAGCGTGAAGATAAGTGAAGGCCAACATGAAGATAAGGGAGGAGAGGAATATCGTGGGAGATGAATAAAGGGTAGCGCATCAGATGGACTACCAGCAGTTATCTTTATCTTTTGTAATTGATTATTATCATTAGGTTGCGTAGTTATCTTGTTCTCATTAGTTGTTAGTGTCTGTAGTATAAGTTATGGAGTCGAGTAGCAAGGAGGGCATTGAGAATTGACAACTGTCATTTTGTGGTTTGTTTCTAACCCTAATAGGATTCACTTGTTGTCTCTCCTACCCAAAAGGAGTTCATTATCTATAATATTTCTGTTCATCTTTGTGGGTTCCTATCATACAAAATGACTCTCAACTTCTTTGTTACAAAACATAACAAACAGCACACTCCAGCTGATCTAAAGTTCATATCTGAAATATCTTTGGTGTCAAAAAACATAAAAAGCCTTGTTGTCAAACCACCAGCCATCGCTATTCATGGTAAGTTTATCCAAGAATATTCATCTGTTCTGTGCATTCTTAAGTCACTAATTAACAGCATAAGGAGCTACCATAGTGGTAAACCAAAGGGACTAGCAACCCAATTAACAAGTCTGAATAGGTCAAAGAGCCATGCTGGACCAAAGCCCTAATCTCTGTAATAAGACGCGATTGTTTCACCAAATCGAAAAAACAATACGTTTGATGGTTGGACCTATAAAATGCAGAGAAATTTGTAGAGAAAACTAGCGAAAATTTATGGAAGCATTTGGAAGTATAAGTTGTGGAGGTATCTATCGTAAAAGAATGAGATTCTTGTGAATCAAATTATGTACTGACCCAAACACACAATATATACAAGCACTACAACCATCCCAAATTTCTTTTTTGGCTAAGAATTCTTTAAAGATGCAGATAAAACCCTCCACCTGTTACATGTGAATCGTGAAAAAAAAATAACAACCATACAATTCTGTTCAGTACAACAGGAAAATGTTTATGCTTTCTCAAGTATAAGGTCTATATAGCAAAGACACTACAAATAGATATCCCAAAATCCCTCTTTCTTCAATTGAGTAACAAATTGCAGTGTCAGTCTATGATTTAAGGTCTATATCCTTAGGGGAAAAAGAAATCTTCTACAATATTAATTAGATAGATTTCATATGGAGCAGGGAGCTGCTATCATAGTCACAAAGTCGATGGCTAGCAGTTGTGCCAAATCTTCAACATCAAAATAGTTCCCTCAAAAGAGGCCATAATTATCAATGATCTCTACCACAGTGGAGGCAAAATTTTCCCACCACTCCAGCTACCTCAATGCCTCATCCTCAAGCCTGTTCGTTCCTAAAGAAAACAAGTTTCTGACTTTTTTTTTTTCTTTCTTTTTGGGTCAAAAGAGTTTATAATGCAAGAATTGATTCTTTTAAACCCAACAAGTTTCCAAATTGTGTGTAAAAACGAAAGGGATCAATGAATAATCGATAAAATGAAAAGCATTAGCATTGGTTCACTCACTTTGCTATTCGTTTGGGCAGCAGGCTTATAAGGACAAGCCGGAGGAGCCCTCTCCGGCTTCCTGTATTCCCAGCCCAAAATCCCATAAACTTTTCCCTGACAATTTCACACAAAGAAAAAAAAAAAATTGAATTCCTAATAAAAGAAAGAAAAAAGAACAAAGCGAAATTGGGCAAAAGTGAATTAGACAATCAAATTAAGATTGACGAGTACAGAGAGGGTCTCTTACCATGATGTAATAGAAGAGAAGAGGAAGAATGTTGACGATGGGGACAAGGAAAAGGGGTAATAGACACGCCAAGCAAACCTGGAACAAAACGTAAACATATTTTAAGGTAAAAGAGGACTCGACCAAGTGAATGAGAATGGAAATTTGAGAGATTTTTACCATTTTCAGGATCGTCTTCTTGGATCTTCAATTTTGTGTGCGAGCAATGGAGACCGATCGCTCCTGGAAATTCAGATGGTTTTTCTAGTGTTTGCTGGGAAAAAGAAAAGGAAGGATAATATCGTTATTTCTGATATAAAATTTTGTCGTTTTACTATGCGGCTTTTCAACGAAGTCAGTTTTAATAGTAAGTCCAAGTCGTAGAGGGGACTTCTTTATCATTTGCGAAAACGGCAAGCCTTTTGAAGGAGGACAGTCTAAAACGGTTGGCCCATGCAGGTCTCGAACCTGCGACCTTCGCGTTATTAGCACGACGCTCTAACCAACTGAGCTAATAGGCCACATTTGCTTACTTATCTGAAATTAGTCATTTTTAAAAACATAAGACCATTCAAAAGTGCGAACCCATTTTTTTTTTTGTTTTGTTTTCCTAGTGCTACACCTAGAACTCCATATTTGTGTGATCCATATTTCAAACATATTTTTTTGTTAGTACGTATTTAAATACGCCCCTAATTATTTGATAATCAATCACTTCAAACTGTGTTATATTTGAGGTGAAAGAGAAGAGATAAAACAATACATAAAACTAGGGGCATAAATCCTTTCACACTCTTCGATATGGATATCATCCCACTTTTATCTTATGTTTTCTCTTATAAATCTCATCATCGATTATTGAAGACCCCATTGTCCGATAAAGATAATTTTATCGGGCTCTATACATTAACGAGTGAAAATCACTGAGGCCTTTAGTGTAAATAGGTAAATTGGCAATACTTCGTCAACATAGTTAGATAATAATAAATAATGGTGTGATATAGAACATTACTCAAATTGTAGGGGCCTATGTACTGTATTAGCCCAACCACTAAGGGCCTGCATTTTTACGTGATGTGCATATTTCTCCTTTCTTATATCATACTCAAATGAGAAAAATAATTAGAGAGAAATTCTATATATCGGACAAGTATCTACATTTCATTCACTAAAACTGATGTGACATAATCCTCCAACCAAAAAAATCTATTTTCATCCACCAAATGTTATGAAAAACCACACCATATCAGTTTCGGCGGATAGAATGCGGATACTTGTCAAATATATAGCACTTCTTGTAATTAAACTGTATCTAAGAGCAAATTGTTTTTTGCACTCATAATAGAATCCGTGGATTTTCTCCAGAACACTTCACAAAACAAAATAGTGAAGGATAAAAAGTAGTATAGAAACTGGACCGGCAACACATACTCTTTGTTATTAAGTAAATAATATATAATCGTTTTGCCATGAATTCTGATAACTGAGATTGCATGTAGATGGCCACAACATGACATTGTATGACCCCCCGTCCAGGGTTTCCTACCAATTAATTACTAGCACTCGCGCCCTTACAAGGTACATCAGTGCAGCGACAAACAGGTCTACCAGAAGCTTCCCAGCCATTGAAGCCACGTTCCAGAACCAAAATGTTCTTTATTCCTGCATCTTCCTTGATCTTCTCAAGATGATTAACAAACTTTCGTGCACAACTTGGTCCACGAACCTAGAAAACCATAACATTGTATAGATATCAGGAAACCCTTCAACCATATTAATGATCTTAGTTTCTGAGATTATAAAAAAGAAAAAGATAAATTGCGGAGAGCTTTGGCACATAAATTTCCAACGTATCATATTATCAATGGAGCTATTGACTGATGCAACAACATGACCAACCACTATTTAAGCTTCAAATTCGTTGCTGGTATGTGAAGAACCAGAAAAATAAAGTGAAACAAATGCATCTGAAATAAATGTGCTGTATCTGAAAGCAACCTAAATGTAATACTTCTATTTACATATGGTGTGAGGAAAAGAAGAAAAATTTAGCAAAAAAGGGTTTTAAGTCAGATTGAAACAAATTTCTGAATGCAAATTCAGTATACTAATACCAAGGGCAACAAAAAGAAATCACAAAAATTTTGTTTAATCAAAGAAGATTTGTTACTAAATAATATGCAGATGCAGAAGTTTGAGAGTCACAGTATATAGAGTAAGAAAATTTTTGAAGACTATGTCTTTTTTTTTTTTGATAAGTAAAACAAATTTATTAAAAGCACAAAGGGCGTGACCCAACTACATGAAGTATATAAGATCACGAATTAATGTAATGGTTTTTTAAGTTTTCCAAATAATGAAATATGCAAAACTTCAAGATTGGTCTTAAAGACTGGTGTTGCACAAAGTAAATGAATGTATGTAGCATTCAAATATGTAGAATCTCTTTACATCTATTAATATATTGCCTGTTGACTTTAAATATTTCTTTCAGAAGAGATCCTCATGCCCGTCTCTATTCCCTTTGTAATTTTTATCTAATTAATGCATATCCAGTTTCACCCAATAGAAGGGGCGCACCACTGACCACCTATGAAAAGAGAAGGGTTGTTTTGAATGTGAGTACCTGTCCAAAACCTTCCTATTACTGGCATTCAAATATTCCTAGAACAAGCAAGCTTTAACTCTTTATACAGATAACTAATTTCAAACAAGCCTGAACATTCAGGCTAACGACAATGTTACCAGCTTACTAGAGGTGTTTAATACTGCAAAAAACCTCAAATCTTCTTTTATCATTTACGACAGTCTATGCTTGAAATTATCGTGGAGGAATCAATTCTGGTACGAAACTTGGACACCTTCAAGAAAATAAGCAAGTCTGGCCCAACTCAGCCAAGACAAGTTTTGCACGAACGAGTTACTCAAGTAATCTACCTTGAATAACCAAATTGTTTTCACAAACTTCACTATTTTTCCAGAAAAAATGATAGTGGATAAACACAGCATATGCAATTACTTCCCTTCCATACTTAACCCAGAATGACAAGATATTATTCTGGACATTCATGTCCAACTGAGCTGGATAAAATCCTAATCTGGGTACATAAGATGTTAATTAGCAATGCAAGACTCGATGACAGAAAGAAACTAATATTTATCTTGCAGAAACAAGACACTACTTTGTTGCAAAGTTTTGCTGGTTTAATACCAGGACCAGTGATTCGGCAGAAGGTTTAAGTCATTTTCTGCAAAATTCTATTGCCGTCAGCACATCCGACTGCAATAGTCACAAATACAATGACATATCACAGAGGACAAAATAGTGGCTGCAATTCAGATTTCAGACTGTATTGACTTCACTTTTTTATGTGACAGGAAAAAGAAAATCAAGAACAACTGATTGATTAGTGCTCCAACATTAACATATTCCATGCCACTAAGAATTACATGCTGCATTGTGTTATCCAATTCAATTTGTTTTTTGTAGCCGCACAATAAATGTTTCTTGTGCGAAGGATGCTTCTATTGCGGCTTACTTGGAGTATTCGAGTGGCTCTATCAGTGGAATGTAAGCTTTTCTAAGAGTGGCTCATGATTGAGATGTAGATGTCTTTGCCTCGTTCTTCAGAGTGTTGTATTTAGTTAAACTGATGGAGGATTGGGTATTAGGAACAAGTTGGTGTTTAATCATGCTCTCTTAGGTAAATGGTTGTAGCAATACGGGCGTGAGAGGGAGATGAGGTGGAGAGTAGCAGTGGATTTTAAATATGACAGTCTATGAGGAGGGTGGTGTTCTCTTGAGTCTACAGGATCCTTTTGGGTGGGGTTGTAAAAGAATATCGATTAGAAAAGGGTGGGATAAGTTTTCTAGTCTTTCTGGATTTTAGGTGGGGGATTAATCTAGGATCAGCTTTTGACAGGATTGGTGGTGTGGCTAAGTGGCTCTTAAGGTAGCTTTTCCGGTCTTATTTGGCATCACCTGCGCGAAAGACGCCTCTGTTGTGGCGAATTTGGAGTTTTTGGGTGGCTCCATCCAGTGGAACATGAGCTTTATCATAGCGGCGCATGATTGAGAGGATGTCTTTGCTTCCACTTTCTAGGTGTTGCACCTGGTCATTGTAAGATGAGGGTGTGAAGATCAAATGTGGTGGGCCTCTTCTAAAAGAGGTTTGTTTAAGGTCAAATCTTTCTATAGCTCTTTGGCTTCTCTCGAAGGTAGTTACTTTCCTTGGAAGAGTGTTTGGCGGACACCGGCTCTCTTGAGGGCAGATTTCTTTGCGTGGTCGACGACTCTAGGCAAGATCCTTACCTTGGATAATCTCAAGAGGCGGCATGCCATCGTGATGAGTAGATGTTGTATGTGCAAGAGGAGTGATGAGCCTGTAGACCATCTTCTATAAATTGCGATGTGGCTTCCACTATTTGGAGTGCTTTTCTTAGTCGTTTTGGGTTGTCCTAAGTTATGCCTAGGCGTGTTGTTGACCTATTGGACTGTTGGTGGTCCTCTAGTAGGCCTAGAAGTGCAGCCGTGTGAAAAATGGTTCCTCCATGCCTCTTTTGGTGTTTGTGGAGGAAAAGAAATGATAGAAACTTTGAGAATATGAAGAGGTCGCTGAGAGACATTTTATATTTGTTTTTTGAAACTTTGTATCTTTGGACGGCGGCGTTTGTTTCTCTTCTGTCGCTTAGTTTTAGTGACTTCCTAGTTTGTTTTGCTCTCTTAGTTAGGTGTTTCTTTTGTATACTTCCTGTGTACTTAGAGACGCCTTATGCTTTTAATGAAATTGACTTATTACTTATACAAAAAAAAGCTCTGGTAGTCCCTCAAAAAGAGGTTTGTTTGATGTTAGATCCTTTTACAATGTCATGATTCGTAATAACGGCGTTTGTTTCTCTTGGAAGAGTGTTCAGCGGACTATGGTTCTTTTGAGGGTGACCTTTATTGCTTGGTTGGCGGCCATAGGAAAGATCCTTACCATAAACAATTTGAGGAAATAGCACGTTATTGTGATCGATAGGTGTTGTATGTGTAAAAAGAATGGATAGTCTATGAACCATCTTTTTATCCATTGTGAGGTTGCTTGTGTATTATAAAATGTTTTCTTTAGTTGATTTGGGCTGTCTTGAGTTATGTTTAAATAAGTAGTTGACTTATATGCTAGTTGGTGGACTGCCAGTAGCGCTCGGAGTGCTGCTGTGTAGAAGATGATACCTTGTGCCTTTTGTAGCATCTATGGAGAGAAAGGAGCGACCAAAGTTTTAAGGACCATAAGAAAACTTTGGAAGAGATTAAGTTTTTATTTTTCTATACTTTGTATCTTTGGATAGCTACTTTTGTATTTCCTTGTTATTTTTTCTTCTTCTAACTAGGTATTTTCTAATGTATATTTCTTATATACCTGTGGTGCATTAGGCTTACAATGATATTTCAATTACTCAAAAAAAAAAAAAAAAAAAAAAATTTGTTTTAGTTAGCATAGCACACCTTCCCTCCCAACAAACAAGTTCTTTTTTTTTTTCTTTGGGGAGTTTGGGGGTACTTGTAATATGTTGTTCTAGTGCATGTAATACCTTTCAACATCACAAATAATATGAAGTAGACAGAGATTGATTTGAAGAAACCCAGTAGATAATCGAATCTAAAAACGAAATACCCAATAAAAAACAATTCAGGAAAACCTAATAGAGTTTGGACATTGCAACATAACCTGGCTAAGAGCGCAGTGGAAAACAAGGGTATCTTTCCCCTTCACCTCCTGAATAAGATTGGATATCTTGTCAGAGAAAGTGTCGCTCGCATAGTGCAGAGACCCAGCTATATGGCCGTCATAACTTCTCTCGTCATCCCTGGAAAAACCCATCAACATATGAATGAAGAATCAAAATAATCCACCAAAAAAAAAAGGGTACATATGAATCAAAATTGGAAAGAAGATTGTATGTTAGTGACTGAACCTGACATCTATGATGGCAATATTAGGGCGGCTTTTGAGAGAGAGCAGCTGAGAGCCAGTTAGGTAGGAGATGCTCCGAGCCATCTCTCTGCTTTTCTCTCCTTTTTCTCTTCTTTCCGTCCAAGAAAAAGACAAAAGAAAAGAACGGAGGCTGCACCGCATTGTGCTAAACAGTATTGGGCCCCGTTTGTTAATAAATATTTCCTTACTTTCATTTTATTTTTATTATTTATTTATTTATTTTTTATATATGAAAACTCGCGCTTCCATTCAGCGGTTCAAGGCTTTCCCAAAGGCTTCCCCGCCAAGAAAGCTCTAAAACGCCGTCACTTTCGGCTCACTTTTCCCTTCTCAGTCTCACTGTCTCTCTCCGCACGCAAAGAAAACTCTCTGGCATTGTCGTCACGGACGGTCCAAGCTGCAATGTCCGACGACAACACTGACCCTGATTACCTTCTCTTTCTCCAAAACTATGAACGATTTCCGGTAAATTCCCCACAGGGAGAAGACGAAGACGAAGACGCAGAAGAAGGAGAAACCGAAGACGAAGAAGAAGAAGACGAAGGCGAAGAAGACGGAGAGGATGAGGAGTATGTTCTGGAGTTAGAATCGCCTAGGGTGGATGAAGGGGGGCACAAGCGGAGGAGAACCGAAGGAGGAGAAGCGTGTTGTTCGAGCGGAGTTGGTAGCGCAGAGGGTTCTCAGGGGAATGAGTGGAATCGGGGTGAAATCGACGGCCTCTTTTGCCCTATTTGCATGGAAGCTTGGACCAGTGACGGTGGCCATCATATCTGGTGCCAATGCTTACTCTTCTTGGCCTTTATTTCTCACATGTATACGAATTTTCAGAACCTTGAACCCTAGGGTTTTATTCGGATTACAATAGAAAAAATTTATAATCTTTAGGTTGATATGGGCACTAGGGCGGAGTGGGTAATGGACTTCTTTTTTAGGTTTCGTAGTGGTAAACTGGTGTAATCTTGAATTTTGGATTCATAGGAGTGTGAAGGCATCAAAAGTTTGTGTACAAGGGCTGAGTTTGCTGCAGGAATGTGTGTTCAGGGTTTTGTTTAATTATAGTGATATTCACTCTCTTGGTGTTTATTCATTTTCTGATTTTTTTTTTTTTTTTGTTTTTTGTTTGAGGACTGCAGTTGTCTTCCTTGTGGGCACATTTATGGTATGTCTTGCATCAAGAAATGGCTACAACAACGTATAAATTCTAGAAAGGTATTGTCTGTTATATAATTCTGACGTAGTTTTTATGAATTATCTGGAACGAACCTTTTGTTTGTTGACATTCGTATTCGTATTGCCCTAGTGTCCTCAATGCAATAAGAAATGCACATTGAAGGACGTAAGGAGGCTTTTTGCATCGCGGGTTGTTGCGGTTGATGAAGAATCACAAAAGGTCACCTGAAATCTTGTTGGGATGTTATTATATCGGAAGAAACTTACAGGAATCTTTATCTGAATCATGGGTTGTTTTTGTTTGCAGAGAATTCGATCACTTGAGGCTAAATGTGCTTCTCTTGAGAAGAAGGTGGGAATTTTATTGGGCAAAGAAAAAAAAGTTGGTCACATAATATGGTTTTGTATCTTCTCACTGTTCTCTTAATTGATGGTCTGATAATATGGTTAGATGGATTTTCAAATCTGTGATACCCACATATGCAGGTGTTTGGCAAACAGATGATCAGGTTCAGTCTGTTATGGTCTGCTAAAAAACTAGGGCTGAAAAATTAACCGCCCGCTAACCGCTAAACCGACTTTAAAGGTGGTGGGAAAAAACTGCTACCTGCCTACACATATATGTATATTTTATATATTAAAATATTTACAAAATATATATATACAAAACGACGTCGTTATTCTTGAAACCCTCATTCTCATCTCTCTCATTATCTCATCCTTGCACCACAGTACTCTCATTCCCCCTCTCTGTTGCTTATCTTCCTCTGGCTCACCCCGACCATGATGCATGACTCCTCCTCCCCTCTTCTTCTCTATAAATCCCTCCACTTCGATCAGATACCATCACAAATTCTTTCTCTGCAGAATTTTCCCCACACGTTGCTTTCTTTCTCTACAGGAATTTTCTCATCTCCCCCCTACAATCTCGCCCATTTGGTCTCAAAGAAGGCCTCGGATTTTTCTTTCAATCCCCACAAACTTCACTGTCTGCAAGTGCAGCGTCCACTATCCGCAGTGAATCTCGATTGAGAAATTCCGTGCCCATGTCACGCTCCATTTTGATTTCAATTCTAAGCTTTTTCTAAATGAATTTGTGTACGGGAACATGACAAGTGTTATGGGTTTCTATCTGCAACTATGTGTTCTATGTTTTTAGATTAATGATCAGATTCATATTCAGGTACGCTTCCATAGGAGGGAGAGGACTAATAACCATGAGGTTTTGTTTGTTGTTTGATGTATATGTATATATATATATTTTTTTTTTGATGAGCAAAAAATAAAAAAATAAAAAAGCGGTTATAGTGGGGCAATTATAGGTTTAAATAGCCACTAATTGCTTAATGTGGTACGGAGGAGGTTAGCAAATTAGACTAACTGCCTAAGATGGTTACGGTTATGGTTAAAGGCGATAACAACTAACCGCTAACTGTAACCACCTTTTTGCTCTTATAAAAAACCCCCAAAGAAAAGGGCATAATAGTATAAGGACCTAGTTTCCAGTAGTCCTTGGTTAGCATATGGAGCATGTGTTTAGTTTTATACTTTATGTGTAGGGTGTTGATTGGTGTAAGAAAGAAGCTCAATGGCAAAAGACAGAAGCTGAGTTGAATCTAAAAGTTAGCCGGCTGACGAAGGTATGTTTGATTGGAAATTGTATATACCTTTTGATTGTATGAATTGCACAACAAATTGTGTGTCAGAAATTCTTACTGGTCAGTGTTCATTATGCTTTCGTGCTTCTTATGTAGCAAATGTCAGCAGCCATGTTTTCTGTGAGCTTCTACTACTTTTGTTGGCAATGGTGTCATTGCCTAAGTTCTCCATCTCTTTTTGTATACTTTCTTCAGTAGTTTTGTTTGAAGCAATGATTTGTTCTTTGGCTCATTATGTAGTTATGCAATAACCTTGATTTCATTTTTTACCATCTTGACCAAATTATTTTTTAAATCTCTCTTCCATTGAGCTTTGTGGTTGGCTGCTTTATGTATTTCTTTATCCAGCCATGATATTTGTGCATGTTTCCGTAATTGTTAGAATCATTAGGTGTATTGTTCTATTTAAATAAAAAGGACTTTTTTCGAGTCTTGCATTGGTTCTTTTCTACTATTTCTGTTGGTGAAGTTGCAAATAGCTGAGGTTCAATCATGCTCTCTTAGGTATATGGCTTTGCTGCTATGGGCTTGAGAAAGAGACTTGGTGGAGGGTGGTGGTAGATTCTAAATATGGTAGCGCATAGGAGGGTGGTGTTCTAGTGAGCCCTTCGGGGCGTATGGGGTGAGTTTGTGGAAGAATATTAGGAGGGGTTGAGGGAAGTTTTGTAGTCATATTAGATTTGAGGTGGGAGATGAATTCAAGGTTAGATTCTGGCATGATCTATGGTTTGGGGATATGGACCTTAAGGAAGCCTTTATAGTTTTATTTGGTTTTGCTCGCATAAAGGATGCTTCTATTACGACTTTTGTGAAATTTTCTGGAGGTGTCATCCAGTAGAACGTTAGCTTTACTAGAGCGGCTCATGATTAAAAGGTGAAAGCCTTTGCCTCGTTCTTCAGGGTGTTGTATTTAGTGACAATGAGATGGGAAGCGGATGACAAGCTGTGGTGGGTCCCTTTCAAAAAGGGTTTGTTTGGTGTTAAATCTTTCTATAGTGTCATGGGGTGTCTGTTGCCCTTGGAAAATTGTTTGGCGAACAAAGGTTCTATTGAAGGTGGCCTTTTTTGGTTGGTTGGTGGCCGTAGGAAAGATCTTTACCATGGACAATCTTTGAAAGCGACATATCATTGTAGTTGATTGGTGTTGTTTATGTAAAAGGAATAGAGAGTTTGTAGACCATCTTCTGCTTCATTGTGAGGTTGTTTGTGTCATTTGGAATGTTTTTTTCAGTAGATTTGGGTTGTCTTAAGTCATGCTTAGATGAGTAGTCGATTTGTATGCTTGTTGGTGGACTGCTGGCAATACACGGAGTGCTGCTGTGTGGAAGATGGTGCCTTCGTGCCTTTTGTGGTGTCTATGGAGGGAAATGAATGATAGAAGTTTTGAGAACCGTTTGAGGACTTTAAAGGAGATTAAGTCTCTATTTTTCAACATATTGTATTTATGGACAGCTGCTTTTGTTTTTTCTTTGATGATTAGTTATCATACTTTTCTTGTTATTTTTGCCCCTCCTAGTTAGGTGGCTTCTTTTATATACTTTCTATGTACTTTGGAGTGCCTTACGCTTCTAATGATATTTTGATTATTTATATAATAAAAGAAAGCGCAAATAGCTCCTTGGAATGGTTAGGTAGAAGAAAATTCATTTTTTTCTTTTCTTTTTATCCCGTATTTGCTACTTTTTGGTCTCAAAAGTTTTTCTTTGCAGAGGGCAACTTCTTTGGAGCATTTATTAGGAGATATGCAAAGCAGGCCAACTGGATTACTAAATGCGGGTGGGGACTGCCAAGGAAGACCTATGGTTGGTAATAATCTTTCTAAATGGAAGATCATTG
Organism: Betula pendula; assembly: GCA_900184695.1. Lineage (NCBI taxonomy): Eukaryota > Viridiplantae > Streptophyta > Magnoliopsida > Fagales > Betulaceae > Betula > Betula pendula. The sequence continues at coordinate 46,426 of FXXK01001539.1, read as the reverse complement.
CCTTGTGAAATTCATGCTTAATGTTATATGCAAATACTTTCATACATGTGTATATTTATGTTGTATATGTTGTACATTATATGTGTTTTCCAATGTGATTCTATGGTTGAGCAATGATTTTATGGTTTTGGATATGCTTTTCGCCTTCTTCTTTGCTGAAGTATTAAAAGCATTTTTTCTCTTTCTATCCATTGAATTGTGTAAAAATATTTGTATTTTCGAATGTTTCTTTTAGGACACAACTTTGGCTCAACTTTGTGCGTACAAGGATCTTCTTGCAGTTTCATATTACAGGTCTGCCATTTCTTGCTGTCTGTTATGCTAGGTTCCCTCTCCTCTTACAACACCTTGAGCTACTACATGTGTTTTTTTTTGATAAGTAATTATAAATTTTATCAAAAAGAAGATGAAACCTTTAGTACACAGTATAAATGCAAATGGCTCACATAAAGATTACAAGCTAAATTTATATGATGAATAAATTTTAAAAATGAAGAATCAGGGATACAACCAAAAGCAAGCATCCACTCATACAATGATCTTCTTCCTCCTCTGCCTCTAATTCCTCTGGCTCAACATCAAGATTACTGTCTACTGTCTTAGATGAATCTTGCTTCTCATCTTTCTCTTCCGGCATTGGTTCCTGAGGTTTTTCAGGCATCAAAAGGAGGTCATTTCTAGTGTCAGCCTGGTTTTCTTCTTCAACTCCGGCAGAATTACTGAAAGCTGGAATGTCATCATCCTTCTCTTCCTTTTCTGCCATCTTATCTTTATCTTCGTCTGACCCTTTTTCTGGTTTGTCATCAGAAACATCTTTGATCACTTGCTGGAACAATCCTGTATCCTCAACCTCCTCATCCTGCTCCACACCTTGCAATTTCCCAGAAAGATTATCAAGATCACAAAGTGTTGAAGGAAAAGAAAAGAAGAGGAAAGGTCTGAAAAATGTGAAGTTTGAGAAAGGCATAAGGTTCAAGTCTGAATCTCTGATGAAAGGTGCAAGGCTCAAAGATTGGTAAGGCATGGGTTTGATGGGAAGGAGCATTTTTGTTTGACGAAGCACAAATCTCTAGAGAAGTAGTGTTAATCTCGATGACATGTGGCAAGCTCAAAGAATAATGAGGAACAACTGGCTTACACTATTCTATCTAATCAGTCAACGAATACACCATATGCAATGACACAAGGCCACCATGCCATAAATAAGCTTTGTTCACGAGAAAATGCTGTCTAATTGCATCATCCAACTTTTTGGGCCACAGCTGGCTCAAGAAAATGTTGTTCCTCATTGTTGTCGTCCAACTTTTGTATAGGAGAGAAAGTTGAATTATCCAAGAGATATATAAGCATGTCGCATGTCAAAAATGACCATGCCTTAATCATGTGGATCATAATGCATGCACCCTTTCTTTTCTTTTTTTTTTTATAAAAAAAAATTACAGATGCAGGGACTTAATTGGGCAAATCTGGTTTATTTACGGACTTTGGTGCCTCTTAAAACTTCATACACCCACTTATATAGGTTAGTAACATATAGTTAGTAATTAACTAATTAATATGTTATATATTAGTAATAAATGTTAGTAACATTATATAATATGTTATATCATAAATGTATATAGTCATGTAGGGTAATTAGTTAAAAAGTTATATATTAGTTAATATGTAAGCACTATTATAGATATTTTTTTTGATGAGTAAGAGAAAATATATTAAAAGCGCAAAAAGAGCGCAGCCCTGGTACACAGAAAGTATACAAATGATCACCTAAGAAGGGGAATTGAAATGTACGAGAAAATCATTAAAGCTTAACACGACAGGAGCTAAAAAAGCAAAAGTCCAAGAATACAGAGAGTGAAAAAAGAAGGACTTGAGCTCCTTAATCGACCTCTCTTTGTCTTCGAAGTTACGACCATTTCACTCTCTCCCCAAGCACTACATGAGACAAGAGGGCACTATTATAGATATTATACAATACTAATATAGTATACATATTATAGAATAGTATAGTATAAATATTGTAACTTATTAATTACTTAATATACATTGATTATTGTTACTAAATAGGTACTATACTATATAAGCTATTTTTATTTATATATATACATATATATTAATACATATACATATTAATAAATATATACGATTCGAGCTTTATTGAGCTTGTTCACGAACATTAACCAAGCCGAGTCTAGTATAGTTTTATACGAGTATGTATCGTTTAACAATCGAGCCTAGTTTCATTTTCACGAACAACCAGTTTAATAATTGAGTCGAGCTTGAGCCAAGCTTAATCAAGCTGAGCTCGAGCGAGTTCACTAGTAGCCTAGTTCATTTACAACTATAGCTGAAAAGATGAAGTTAGGGCCTTTTTGTTTGATCTTGCAGTTCAAAGGTGGTAAATAATTTTTGTAGACTTATTTATAGTAAGATGGTGTGATTCACCCTTCCTAATTTCATCTTTTGCAACATCTTTTTCATTACTTATTTGTCTTTTGACTTGTTCAACCATTTCCTTAAGTAATTTTTGCTGCCACATAACATCAAGTAACCTATCGTTTAAATTTCTGTAGAAAGAGTTCCCGGTAGATGGTGCACGTTTAGTTGATGTAGATGCTTCAAGCCAAATTATACTTATCGTGCGAAGGCTGTCTGGGATGGAGGCAACATCTGTACTTACTAAAGTAAAGTTTTTTGAATTATGGCTTTGGTAGCATTGCTTTTTTGGACTTAGTGGGAACTGCTCCTAAAACTATTGTAACTATTTTCTTTTGAGCATGGTTTTTCAGATGAGCTTGATACCTCCACATGAAAAAGAAGATATTTTGCTTCCTTCCAATATAAAAGTTATTAGGGACCTACGCATTTCTCCTTCGAATGGCAGCCATGCACTTTTTGCTTCAATAGGGAAATTATCAGTTCTCAGGTGTGACCTTATTATCTATATAGACTATTGTTTTGGTTTTTTTTTGTCTTTAATCTTTGACGTTGTTGACTTGGTTGTTCCATTTGTTACAGTCTGGAAAGCAACAATATCGTCCTATCCTATGATCTACCGGTAAAAGTTCAATCCATTTTGTATGTTATTTTCAAGTAATAAAAAATCTTGATATCAGGTTCAGGTTCCATATTGTCTTATGCTGCTTCAGAAAGAATACATGTGTATACATGTGTATATATGTGTATATGTGTGTGTGTGTGTGTATATATATATATATATACACACATATATTTATATATATATATACATAATCTCATCGTACCTACAATCTTGTTCACTGTAACTCAATATATGTATATATATATGTGTGTGTGTGTGTGTGTGTGTATTGAGTTACAGTGAATAAGATTGTAGGTACGATGAGATTATGATAATGTGGTTAGGGGCTTTTGGGTTACTCCTTTGTGAACTTGTACCATTAGAAATGTTCCAAAAACTCTTTGTTGCCTTGTAATTCTACACTACAAATGATGTATTTTTATGTGATGGGTTGTATGTGGCTGCACAAGCCCAAAATTTTAGTTTAGCGAACTTCATTAAGGGAGATAAATGAAATCTTTCAACAAGATGAAGGCCCTTTGTAACTCTTTAATATGTGGAACCTTCCCAAACATCAATTCCAGAGTTCCTTAGTTGAGTGGGTAGCAGCATATGTATGTGATGTTCTTGGTTCTTTGCATGGTGCTGATAGTTACAGGAACAAGTCCAGATCCAATACTCATTATATTCTATGTGGACATGGATACAGAGTGCATGGTGCAGAGTCTCCCATAAATTTGTTTCGTTGTAGACAGTGGTTCTATTGCAGCTGACTTGATATTAAACTGAATATGTTACTCCTGGACATACCACAGTTTCCATTTGGTATAATCCACCAAATTTTCCCATTAACTTATGGAAGTGAATATGTTACTTCTGGACATACCACAGTTTCCATCTGGTATAAAAAAACAATCCATCAAATTTTCCCACTAATGTCTATATGTTTAGAGACATGTAAGTTCATGCCATTATCTGTTTTTTACTCTATATGTACATATCCCAAACGTGGGTACTTTGCGCCTTTTTTCTATGTTTTCCTTCACTATTTGCTTTCTGTGAAAATTGTTATTATTGTTACTTAAAAAGCGGAATATGTACTTCCAGGGTGCTGCTTGGTCATGCTCATGGGATCTCCACAGCTCACATTACATATATGCTGGACTGCAGGTCTGACCTTTAATTGTGTTTTTGTATCTTGCAAACCCCGGGCTGATCTTTTACTTTCTTTTCTCCCTTTCTTGTAGAATGGCTCCCTTTTGGTGTTTGATATGCGCCAGACTGCTGGGCCTGTTTATTCCCTGAGGGGGCTGACATGCAATCCTGTGCATACCATTCACTCACTTTTACATAGTTCAACTCTTACTTCTGGCGTTAGGTCCGTCCTATCTGCTTCGTCGATTGGCCTGTGTCGGTGGATTTTTGGTGGTGCTGCACAAGGGTAGGTTGTTATCATCTTATGTATGCATGTATGCGTTGCGTTTGTTCTCATCTTTCTTGCTCAGCTACAAAGCCATTTGGATAAGCTATTGATATCCTTTGACTTTATTGTATACTTTGAAAAATGCAGTTTAGACCCCAAACAACACCTAGAGGGGGGTGAATAGGTGTTTTACAGAATTTATTTCAAATTAAAAACTAAGCAACCAGATAAAACAATCACCAGATATATGAAAGTTATAAATCAATCAACACAAAATTTGGTGACGAAGGAGAAATCCTTTGAAAAGTACCTCAAAGGTAAAACCACTTTGAGGTAGCTAAACCCGAGAAAGTCATCCACTATATAGAAGAATTCAATTATAAGAAGTTCATGCTTACCAAACCTTTGTAAAAGAACACATCTTTGGACAAACAAGCGACCCACTTGTCTTATACTGTAGTAGCTCCATAATCTTTGGGCAATTTTTCTATCGAGCTTCCTCTTGCTATCTTGAAACTTTAATGGCTGAAGACTTTTTGTGAAGCTTGTGTGGTTTTAAAAATGAACTCTTAAGAGAGATCACTCAATGAAGGCTTAGGGATGAAACAACTCTCTCTTAGCACACAAAAATATGGCTTAGCACCCTTAGAAAAATTTTGCATGTCTGTCATTATATAGGCCTTGAGAAAACCTAAAGTTTAGGTTAAAGTTGGTTTACAATACAGAGTGGCTTGTTCGAACTTGTATCGACCGGACGACTCTATGGCTCAACTTTGAACACTTCCGTATGAAACTTGTATCGACCGGAGCTCTCTGTGGCTCTTTTGTGAAGCTTGTGAAAACATCGGGTTTGAATCTTTATCAACTACCTTTCGAGCGAAGCTCTTGTGGTTCAATTTTTTTTTGAAAAGTAATAGCATCGTATAAATAAGCGCAGAGGGGTGCAACTCTAGTACACATGGAGTATACAAGAGAACTCCTAATCTAAGGAAAAAGAACAACAAAAAGTCAAAAAATCTGCAAAATTAGAAACAAATAAACTATGATGTATAGCTATCCAAGTATATAGCGTGTAAAGAACAAGCTACAGCAACTCTGCTCCCGAAGTCTCTACATCTTCAAAATTCCGAGCATTCCTCTCACACCAAAGACACCACCATAAGCACAATGGAGCCAACTGCCATACTTCCCTAATTGTACCACACCCAACCTGACCTCCCTAGCTATTCAATAAATCAATCACTTGTTACGACATAACCCACTCGACACCAAACAAATAAAAATATAACTCCATAGTTCGCTTGCGACTTCATAATGAAGCAATAAGTGTCAATGGATTCCCCACTCTTCTTACACATCCAACATCACTTCACTACCATAACATTCCGCTTGCGCAAATTGTCTATAGTCAAAATTTTTCCAAGCTCTGCTATCCACACAAAGAACACCACATTCGAACTTTTATTGACCATCTATCAATTGGGCTTCTCTGTGGCTCTTTTCTTTGAAGTGCAATGTACTCGTATTTGGTCGCCTATCGACTGCTTTAAATCCAGAACCAACTTAAACCCTAATAAAGGACTTACAACCACATTAGTTTTGACACTGAATTTGCCAACACAAAAACCTAACATACTTCAATTTGTTCCTTGCTTTAGTTCAAATTGGTTACACATTGATGCATTCAAGAACCTTTTCTTTTCTTTTCTTTTCTTTTTTATTGGGAGGGGGGAGGGGGGGGAGAGAGTATTATGAAGGAGTAAAGAAGGAGAGATACAAGAAAGATATTTTTGGTCATAATCATTTTTTTAATTTTAATTTTTTTTCCTAATTTCTTCTTTTTTTTTTGCACTTACCCCCTCTATGTTTATCTGCCATATGCAAGTGAAGGGGTTGATTGGGTTTATCTTGCCATGACATGTATTCCAGGGTTTTGCTTCCATATCTTTGCTTAAATTATCAATCTATGGTTTGAATTCATTTTGGAAGCACTTTTTCCAACCTTAATTTCTTTGAATTCCTTGACTAGGAACAACACTAATTCTAGATGGATCTTTTATAACCATTTTTATTTATTTATAAAATGAATAAGTCATTCCATTAAGCAATGAAGTTCAGTACATAGCAAACAACTTGGAACCCTTAGCACTTCTAACTCACTCCTAACCACTCATTAAACACCTTTTCAATTCAAAAAAAATTACATAACACTACTCACTTACTCAAATCAGAAAGGGGAATTCCCCACCCAAAACAAAGAATCCTATTCAACACAGAATTCTTAAAACCCTTCTTGAAAACACTCTATTTTTTGCATCCCATAAAATGGCCTTCATTATACTTTCTTCAGACTTGACTTGCCCTCCAAAACTTCTGCAGTTCCTTTGCAACCAAATATCGTTTACACTTGCCCCCAGTACCAGCTTGCATATTATTGCCCTTAACCCTTCTTCTTTTAGCTTCTTTAATCCCCAATGTATAATTCTTTCCCAATCCATTTCATTAGCATCCCACATACACTTTCTCATTACTTCCCTCCACAATCTTTTAGTAAATCCACATTCAAAATAGAGGCGATCTCTACTCTCAATACAATTTCTGCAGAACACACATTTAGGGTCCATTGTATATCCCCATTTCAGCATCCTGTCTCGGTTAGCATGTCTATTTTTAATTGTCAACCAAAGTATAAAAGCATGCCTTGGGATTGCACATGAGAACCAAACAATTTTCCACAATGCAACTACTGATAATTTGAATCTAATTGCTTCCCAAGTTTTCAGATGTATTAAACTTGATTTAGAGAGCATCCAAGAAGGTTTATCAAAATCACTAATCTGGATAGAAGGAAGAAAACTTTGTATTGATACTAAATCTTCTGATCTTGCAGGCCTCCAAGCCCATTGTTTGTCAACCAAAACACTAGAGAGTTTTGCATTCACATGACTTTCTGCATCATACACAACTCTGTGCTCAAAATTTTCATACAATACTCCTACGGGGTGCCACCAATCATGCCAAAGAGAAATGTTTCCCCCATTCCCTACTTCATAATGCAAAAAAGATGTTGCAATCTCCGTGAGCTTCAAAATTTTCTTCCAACTCCAAGAACTATTTGAAGATTCTTTAATAGTCCAGAATGATCTTCCCTTCAAAATATTTTCTTTAACCCAAGCAACCCACAGAGAACCTGTTTGAGCAAACATATTGCATATATGCTTCAATATGGCTACATCATTCCCATCCTCCATTCTCTTTAAACCCAAACCACCTTCTATTTTAGGTTCACAAATTGATTGCCAAGACACATTTGCTCCTATAGCAGACTGATTACAACCGTTCCACAATAAGCTATTAAATTTTTGTTCAATCGCCATGATAATCTTTTTAGGGAGAATAAAAATACTTGACCAGGAAACTTGAATACTAAAATGAACTGAAGTCAATAACTGGAGTCTTCATGTGAAAGATAATTTCTGAGAGGCCCAAGAATTTATTCGAGCTGTAATTATATCTAGCAATGCCTTAGAGCATTCACAATAGATTCTCTACATTTCTATAAAATAGCTAACCAAAAGCTACTTTTTCTATTTTAGCTAATGACTTATCCAATGCACTCTACATCTTATTATCAATCATTTCTCTATATCATTTAAATATTCCTTCTTTCTTCTTTATTTGATTTCATTTTTCAAACATATACTTTCTCTTTGATGAAAGAGAGAGAGAGAGAGAGAAAGAGAAAGAGGGAGAGAGAAATGAATAATAAAAGAGAGAGAGGGAGAGAGAAAATCATAAAAAACTTATGCATTCATCTAAATGCTTCCTTACATTTGGGTAAACACTAAAGATGAAATGCAAAATACATTTAGTTTAGAACTGGATGGAGATGTGTTTTAGGAGTTTAGTTAGCCATTTTACATAGAAATCTAAAATGTATGAGCCATTGTGGATGCTCTTACAATCCACTGAATTCAATTTTCCAAAAGTGAGAGGAACCCCCAAGTATCTAACTGGAAATGAACTCTCTTTAAACTGCATTATTCTTGAAATTTGACTCTTTACTTCATTAGAAACTCCAACATAGAAAATAGCACTCTTCTAAAAATTTGCTGTCAATCCCATTAGTCTCTTAAACTGATCAAGCACCTCAACAATAACACTTACAGGTTTCACATCAGCTGATGAGAACCTTAAATGATATGCAAGTGCTTAGTTATAATGATTTCCTTGTACTTTTTTCTTCTCCTATGTAGACGTTTCTCTTGTATACTTCCTGTATACCAGGGTTGTGTTTTGCGCTTCTATTGAAATTTTACTTGCTTATAAAAAAAAAACCTTAAATGATGCAAATTTGAGCACTTGGGTTGAATTTAAACAAACTTGCTCCCTGCACTACCTTATTCATCAACTTTGTTAAAACCTCCATTGCTATAACAAAGAGATAAGATGACAATGGATCACCCTGCCACAAGCCCTTTTTTCCTTTGAAGAAACCAGCTAGACTTCCATTTATGGAAACAGTATATGAAGGCTTAGTAATGCACTCCTTAACCCAATTCACAAATTTCATAGGTATTCCCACGGCAGTTAGACAATGAATGATGAAATCTCTATTCAGAGTCATACACTTAAATGTCTACTTTCAAAGTGCATCTAGCTTTCCCTTTCTCCTTATGATAATCTTTGACAATTTCTTGGGCCAACAAAACATTTTCAGCAATACTTTTGTGAGGAACAAGCAGTCTGATTAGGACTAATTATTCCCCCTAAGCAAGGCATCAATCTTTGGCCAAGATTTTAGAGATGCATTTATAAATCACATTACAACATGAGATGGGTCTAAAATCCCCCATAGTAGCTGGATTTTGTAGCTTAGGAACAAGTGTAATGATAGTTGCATTTACCTTACCCAAAAACTTACCCTTTGCAAAGAAATCCTTTGTTGCTTTAATCACATCAAACTGAAAAATAGGCCAAGCCTTCTTAAAGAAATGAGATGAAAATCCATTCATGCTGGAGCTTTTCTCACTTGCAATTGAAAACATAGCTTCTTTAATCTCCTTTGCAATAACCATTTCTTGCATTAACTGCTGCCTGAGAGTGGGGAATCTGTGCTTGCATTATCTTATTAAGCATACTTTCTTCCTCCTGCCCAAACTGATGAGATTGAGATCCAAGTAGGTTCTGGTAGAACTCAACAGCTACCTGCTTGATCTAATTAGGTTCCTCAACTTTTACCCCATTAGAATCCCATAGGCATTTAATAGTGTACTTAGCATTTCATTTTTACTAGCCTATGGAAATAGACTGTATTCTGATCACCCAAAGTCAGCCATTTCACTTTTGACTTTTACTTTTGGAATGACTCTTCTGCTCTGCTTATTGAAACATACTCATGAAGGGCTTCCTTTTCCTTTAATATCAAATCTACACACCCAGGATTTTTCATCAAGCAACTTTGGATGTATTCCAGCTTTATCCTTGCTTGCTGCACCTTCTGTGGAAGACTTCCATAAATTTCTTTGTTCTTTATCTTCAAAACTTCCTTTACAGCTTTTAACTTTGAACAAAGCCTATACATAGGCACACCAAGATTCACCCAACTCAGATAATGCTCCTGATCAATCTAGAAATTGAAAAACTTAAAAGGTTTTGGTCCTAAACTTTTTTCAATTCCAATTGTAACTACTGCAGGGGAATGATCAGAAACTCCTGGTTGAAGGAATTCCATATGTGCTTGATTAAACTGCTCCATCCAGCCCAAATTGCCCATAACTCTATCAAGTTTTTTAGCTACATGATGACTTCCTTCTCTCTTCTTATTCCACGTATAGAAACACCCATATGATTGATATCCATGACTTCAATATTATAGAGACATCTACAAAACTCCTTTAAAAAAAAGTATTATGCCCTTCCCCACCCAACTTCTCTTCGGGACTTTTTACAACATTAAAATCACCAGCAAGATGCCAAGATTGATCCCCAATTGAGTCTTTAAATGTTTCAAGCTCAATCCACCAAGTTCTCCTCTCCCTACCTTTATTAAAAGCATAGACAAAGGAAACAAAACAGATCTTCTTCCCTTGATCAAACATCACTCTACAAGTGATACTTTGACTTGAGGATTACTTATTGAAAAAGGGAAAAAAAATTTTTGACTTGAAGATTGAATTAATTGAACAGAAACAATATCTTCTTTCCAACACATGCAAATTCTTCCAAGAACATGACTTGAGTAATTACACAAAAGCCATACCTTTTACCACTTTTTGTTTTATAGGGTCATTCAAACCCCTCGCATTCCAAATGAAAAACTTCATTTCAAACTGATGTAGGAGAAAACCCTCTCTTGGCAGATACCCCTTCCACTCCAGCTACTTTTTTTCCTTTACTCCTATATGCACTTTTCTTACTCTCCAAACTTGCAAAAGCATCTTCTATTAACTGATTTAGAAACAAACTAGAGACTTATCCCTTTCCAAACCTACCTATAATTCCTTCTCATCCAACTTATCAGAACTTGCTAATACTTCAAAAGAATTTTGTAGTCAGCTAACCTCGGGTTTTTTAGACTTCTATGAATTTTCTTTCCCACCATTAGGCCTCTGAATGACTATCACATGGCTCCGCTAGTACATTTTCCCCCACAGATTGTTTCTCAGGTACCTTCTGTTTCTCATTCAACTTCATTTCTTCAATGGGAATCCAGGTCTTGGTGATCTTCTTTGGACAAGAAGTAGTTGAATGCCCAAACATCTTGCATTGATCATATTTAGAAGGAATCCAAGGATACTCAACACCTACTGAACAAGATCTACCATTTCCCATATCCACTTCTATTCTTTTTGGAAAATCAGCATTGATATCCACTTCCACTAGAATTCTTAGCAAAACTCAATCTTTGATGATTCTCAGTAAAAGAACATAAAGTTGCCTTCCAACCCCACTAGCTATATATCCCAAGCAAACTGGGTTCCGAATTCAAATAAAAGATTCCAAATTTTCATCCATAAAGGGACCTTGGATAATGATAAATTTAGCATTTGCATTCCAGGTTGCCACTTCCTTAAGACCAAAGGTTTATTTGCCACAAACCCAGTTCTGGCTTCAAGAACTGCATCATGTATTCTGCAATCAGGAAATTGAACAAAATCAACCCTTTTTCCATAGAAAAAAAACTTGAACTGTACCAAACTACTTCCATAAGTTTTCAACTGACTTCTTTACCAACAGAAAAGTTAAAGGTCAATTGGGTACTCATTCAATTATAGCTGTGTGGATAATAGCCCCGTTGTGATTAATGTGGACCGTTTGGAGAGAGCAGAATCCCAAATGTTTTGAAGATCATGAGAAGTCGAAGAATGAGCTCTTAAACCTTTTGGTCAATTCACTCTTTGTTTGGATTGGGGCTTTTAATATTTTTTCTTTGTCTAGCTTTCCGCAATTTGTGGAATTATGTTCTTCTTTTTGTCTTTAGTGGGACGTTTCCTTGTATACATCCTGTGTACTAGGGTTGCGCTCCTTTGCACTTTTATATGATATGAATTAGTAATCAAAAAAAAAAAAAAGTTAGGTTTATCTAGAACCTGCCCCACAAGACTTGGAGCCCATTCAGAAATACCTTCTTCAACAACTTGAATGGGAGGTCTTCCCACAACTTTCCCATTTATCCTTTCAGGTTCGTATAAGCTAGTTCCCTACCTTCATTGTGAGCTTCATTGAATAATGATTTCCATTCAACCTTCTGAGCTACACATGCTTCACCATGAATAGAAGAACCATACAACTTTGATGCAAAACCTTCTTTTCTAGTGGAAGCCTCTATTTGATTTAGTACAGAAAGCACATCATAACCATTAGATTCCTGCTCAATTCTCAATTTCACGAAATTACCTTTTTCCCCCACCTCCCCCACATGATTTTCACATTCCTTCCCCAAAGAAAACCTAGCCCCATTCTGATCTATCATATCTTCTTCCATTAAAGCAATTTCAGAAAAAATGCATGCAAAACCTTGTTTAGGGACACAATTCACCCTGAAATTTCAGTACTCCACAACAGAAACACAATTAGCTTTCATCTCATCACTCTCGCTCTGTTCAGAATTAAACCTTCTATCTACATCAGAAATTTGCCCTTCCTCCAAAGAACAGCTCTTATTCTTTGCAGCACCATAATTCATCTCAGAATCTACCAAACCAGTTTTCTCACCAGAACCACTTCCTCCATCACTACATCCGCCCCTACCCCAACCAGGTCCTTGACCTCTATCTCTTCCTTTTTTCGCCATATATCACCACAAATAAAGAAACACCCAAAAAAGAACTCACAGAAGACTTACCCGAATATGCACTCCATCCAGTCTTCAGTCGAAATTCGAAGAAGAAGCTCAAAGATCACTCCAGTCAGTCTTCAATCGCCAGTCCAAATTTGCACTCCAGTCAGTCTTCAATTGAAACCCCAAGAAGAACTTAAAGAACACTCCAGCCAATCTGGATCCGATTCTTCTCTCTGCAGTCTTTTCCAAGATCAGCCTCTTGAAGAAAGTTCTCCCAGAGGCGAAACCAATGAAATTGGCCAATGATTTCGAGAGACCCGTCAATGAGTTGAAGGTGTTTGTGGCAAATTCAAAAACCCGGAACAGGGCCAATTGGAGGAATGACAAAGTTTAAGTACAATTTGGATATGATTGGCGATTAAGGAGAAGGACATGGAGAAAAACCCAAGAATCAGCATTTCTAATTTAAATTTGAAACCCGATCGGCGATCTCACTGAGGGTTGGTGGAATTGGTAAAACCCAATCTGCCAAGGAAACAACAGCTTCACAGAGGGAGAACAGTTTGATTCTCAGTGGAATTGGTAAAACCCAAGAACAAAATCTTGATCGGATGAGCTCGAACGTGTAAGCAAATCACTGCTGAACAAGATCAGAAACCCTAACTCGCAGAGAGAGAAAAAACCAAAACCGTGTGTCTAACTACTCCCAAGGAATTTTAACTGTCACAGTTAAACTGCCATGTCACTATTCCTAAAATATCTATTATAACATTAAGAACCAAGTATTTATGAATTGTATGATTATGAGTATATACAAATGAGGTAGTTGAGAATTTTTTGATAATTGGAAGTTGTAGTTAGAAGATTTTTCTTATCTAAAATATCTATTATCAGTGTCAGAACTTCTAACTTTTCTTTTCCCTCTTTCTTGGTATGGTTTTGAGAATGACCTGGTATTTTTTAAAATCTATCAAATAGCTAAGCCTCCAACCACAAAGAGACCACTTAGAGGGCCTCAAAGAACCTAAAAGCTTTTATGTACAGTATTGGAAGGTGGTGATGATTTGAGTTCCATTTGGTTAGAAACTTAAATGTGCTGTCTTGCTTATAAAACCCGTTGCTAATTGAACATATAAATAGGATGTTCCAAAAATATTTGCATTTGAATTATACATGTGATGAAGTTTGTTAGATTGTGTCCTATTGGTGATTACTTTCAAATACAGAGAGACCCTGGGCTTAAATATTGGTGTTTATAGTGGCATCATATTTCTATTCGTCATGTATATGTATTCAATGTTCCTGAAGTAAAAAAGATCTCATCAATGTTTCCATAGTGCTTCACATTTGCACCTTCCCTCTGGTTGTGTGCTGTTGTTCTCAACGTTGTGGGTGGCTGTAAAACCTTCAGTATTCATAATGTATCTTTATATTTATAAATGCACTGCTTTTGTGCCATAATAGTTTTTTTTTTTGAATTGTTTTCATCCATCAAGAGGTTTTTTTATTTTTTTTCATAATTCCAGGCTATTTCTTTTGCATTTTAGAAAATGCTTACTCATTTTGCTTGATCAGAACTCACTTAGGAACAAACTTTCAACCTTAACTAAATGCATCCAAAACCCACCCTTTTGAGATGGCCTATTGAGGAGGCCTGATCTCTTTTTTGTACAGTTGTCAGAATTTATGGTCATCACCACCTGTCTGACAAAGTTTTTCCAATTCATCGAAGGTTGTGCCTTTGCAATAAGAAATGCCATTTTACGCACACCTTGTTCTTTCTCTCTCCTCTCTCCTCTCTTTCTTAAAAATAATATAAATATTAATTTATCATTTAATTCTTCAGGCCTCATGAAGATCATTTAGGGCATTATTGTGTTAGTCTAAAAGTTGGTCTATCTCAGTAATATGTGATGATCTGTTCTAACATTATTTCGATGGATTTTTGTGAAGGCCATTTTTGGTTCCTGAAACGGATAATCAAGGCGTATGCATATCCCTTGCTTATTCTCCTAGCAGTGATGATATTGTTGCTTCATATCGTCCCAAAGTTGAGATGTCGAATGTGATGGCTCTTTCTCAACTTTCACCAACACCTTCTCAAGTTATTGGGCATGGAATACAGGGCTCCCATGTTCATTATCGGGAAGTGGGGAGCGACTGTTTTCAAAAGTTGGGTTCTGCATGTGCCAGTGTAAATGATATTCGACTACCCACAAAATCTGCGATTATAGACATAGAAAAGCAAAATAGGTTGTTTGCATCTGGGGATGATAAAATGTGCAATTTGATCTTGCAAGACTTGCCATCTTTTACAGTTCAGCAGCATCTTAATACACAAAAACATCCTATTCGTGATGTGAAGTACACACATGCCATGAGCCAAGGTTTACTCAGTTGTTTAAGTGAGGACAGATTGCAACTTTTCTGTACCAAGCTCTAATGAGAAAGGTAAACTCTTTTATGAAGTTACATGGTTGCCTGACTTAAGTTTGAGTAGAGTATTGATGACTTATAAAAAACGAAAGTTTGAGTACAGTTATAATTATTGTTCTTATTGTTATTGCTGTTGTATAAATATGATTGACTTAAGTTGTTGTTATTGTATCATCATCAATTGTTATTCTAAGATTGAGGGGTAAATTTATCTTTCTGTCGTGTTCTACATTAAACATCCAATGTTTATTTTAATAAACCCTGTTGGTATTTTGTTGTTAATTTTGGAAGACATAATTCTTGTTTTGATTTGCAAATCATTTCAAAGTGCATTCCATTTTTAAATTGTTTGGAAACTAATATCTTGCAGCTGCATTTAAAGAATCAAATTTATGAGTTCATTATATTCTTTTCACTACAATTTGCTTTCTTAATGGGTCCGTCCAACTAATTTGTGGGCTGATATTATTAATGGTCATGGGATTTGTTTTTTTGAAATGGTCATGGGATTTTTTAACAGTGCTACTTTGTTGCTCCATTACAATTAGCAGCTCCATCATATGTGAAAAAGTCTTTAAAGAAGAATCCCCAATTCCCCACGAGTCCACATCTATGGTGGGTCGAATCTCAAGCCTCCCTAAATGAGAGAAAAACATTCTACTAGGCTACAAAAGTGAAAAATAAACATCCTCTTTTTCCCCTTGTTCTCAGATGCAGGTTAATCTTGTTCTACTTGACTTTTGTTTCAGGTTTCTGAATTTGTTAAGAGCTGACGAGCCGGCAATATTTTGCTTATAACAATGGTGTAATTTATAATCTAATTTTTCGAGGACATTTTGTAAGGTTCACTTAGACGAAATTGTTTCTTGCATGTTTATTAGATGGTTAAGGTTCAGAAGAAATTTTCAGGTAGCTGCTGGAGTAATGAGTGTCCCTTGTACCGGTACTTGTCATATAATACTTAGATTAATGGTCTTAGTTCTTGTAAGTTTAAAGAGCAATCACTGCTCCCTTGTAACCCTTTCCCTTTTTCAATTAGAAAAAAAAAATAAAGACAAGAAAAAAATCACTGCCAAGTGATATTAGTCAGAATTCACCAGTGTATATTTAATGGTCAAGGCATACCATTATATACGTCCTCTTCTTTTCCCCCCCTCAAGCCATCTGATAGAGCCAAGTAATACTTCATATTTCCTGTCAGTTAAGTCTTACAGTGATTTCTTGTTCATCTGATAGAGTCGAGCCATCTGATAGCAAGGGGTTTTTCCATTTGTTCCCAACGGAAAATGATCTTCAAAAATATCTTATTTTTTTATTAAATAATCTTTGATGTCGTTTAATCTTGACTACTTACCTGGCATTCCATGCTTCTGTGTTCGACTCCATGACCAAAACATAAAGCTCTACTGGAAATTGAGAAATTCTTAAGGTATCTCAAGACCAATTAAAATATGCATGAGATATATCAACCTAAGCCATTAGAAACAAAACCCCAACTTTCCTTTTTGTGTGGTAAAACCCTACTTTCCAAATTTGGAAAGTTTACACTTAATCCTTAATTTCACAATATCCAATAGTTTAAACTCATTTTTATGTAATATTTTTTGTGCTTTGAGAAATACAATCCGAATCAAACACGCTATAACAAATACATAACAGTTATAAATATAAATTAAAATACTGCAATGAACAATTATATCAACCCACAATCATAAAATTACTAAACATATCAACACAAAAGTTTTGTTGATGAAGAAGAAAACCTATGACGACTTAAAAGGAAAACTTATCCGGGGCAACTAAACCTAGGAATTCACTACAAGGAATAGTACACAAACAAAGACACTTACAAACCTTGTAATGCTAAGACTTCGTGTGCAAGAGAAGTCCTCACTCACCTCCTTGCCTCCTCAGCAGGCTTCAATTCTTCATTGTTTAAACTTCCTGTGTACTTCTTACTAACCCGACGGTAGACTTTTTGTTGATTAATGAATGTGCAGCTGTACCGTGATTTGATCCATACTTCAAGAGCCTTCACTTCATATGAATGGTGTCTTGGCACACAACCCCAAGTTCCTTGTGTATCAAAACAATCAAGGAAGCTTGGCATACAAAGAACTCTCTCAAATACTCTTTTGGTGCTTTGGAAAATCGTGCAAGAGTCTCTGAAAATTGAGTAGTGATTCCCATCAACCTGGGCTGAATGAACAGTCATTCAGCCCAGGTTGGATGGGAATTAAAAAAAAAATTATTTTTTTCATAATGTGGGGTCCACAAAAAAAAAAAAAAGTCTGAGCTAAATGACTGTTCATTCAACTC